>PVIW01011103.1:0-39698 GCA_004026585.1 Noctilio leporinus | reverse complement strand
GGATCAAAGGGAGGGTGCCAATGAGATGGGGGTCCGGAATGGAGGTGCAGTCATGGGGGTTCGGTGAGACTGTGCTGTGGAGATGGGGTCCAGAAAGAGAGATGGAGGTGCAGAAGTGGGGAACAGAGAGAGAGAAGTTAGTGGGGGGGTTAGAAAGATGGGGTACAGATATAGAGGTCAGAGGTTGAGATCTAAAGAGATGAACATTTAGACATGGCGGGAGGGGGGGCGGTTCAGAGAGATGAGAATCCAGAGATGAGGGACCAGAGAGATGAAGGTTAGTGAGATGGGGGCCGGAGCAATGGGGTTAGCACATGGGACGTTTGGGAGGTCGGGGTTCAAGAATGCAGCATCGGATGATGCAGATTCTAGAAGTTCGAGGGTCCTCAGCCTCACCATTTTGGGGGTTGCGGTGACCAGACAGAGAAACTGGGGATTGAAGGGGCTTGAGGATTTAGGTGGGGCGCCCCAGGAAGGGATGGAGTTGAGGATGAGGCTCCCCCACTGAACGATTCCAGGCCATCTCCCCGAGAAACGAGGGAGGAAAGAAAGAGGCCTGGGGCAAGGCTGGAGCTGCCCAGAGCGCTGGGCGGGGCCGAAGGGGACCGCGTCACTTACCGCGATGACCTCTAGTCGCTGCCGGTAGAGGCAACTCTCGGCCATGGGCCTGTAGGGAGAGAGCAGAGCCTTTGGAGGGAGTCTCCCACGACCCCGCCCTCAACAAAGTGACCTCTTGAATGTCCCTCTCTGAGCCAAGATCCCTGAGCTGCTTGGAAAGCAACTAGATCCCAGCATTTCCTCTATTTCCCCCTTGCGCCCGAGGAGTTCGGACAGAGTAGGGGTCCTGTGAGAGGCAGAAGCAGAGACAAGGACAACTGAGCCAAAGCCCTTCCTAGATCTGGCATCACCTCTCTGAGCCTCAGTTTCCTCATCTGTCTAATGGGCCTTGATAGCTTGACCTTAACCTTGCAGAGGAAATGCCCTAACAAGGACATGTTTTTCATGTAGGAAACAACTTAGGACATAGTACTCCAAACCAGTAGCATAGTTTATTATTTATAATACCTTTAATAATTCTCATGATTAAGAGTACTTATCATCAGTTATAATAACCATTCCCAGTCTGTCCTACAGAAACTCTAGAATTCTGCCAGACCCCCAACATGCTGTGTCTCTTTCCAATTCCAGACTGTCTCTGGACTTTGGCTCCTACCCAGGATCCCTTAAGTTCTGGGGGTGAGGGAGTCTGGAGAAGAAATGTCTATCCCACTACTGTGGACTCTCACCATTGCCATGGCAACTCCAGAGCTACTTTTTCCACCTGCCACCCTCCCCCCAGGGGACAAGGGTCACCAAGTCATGCTGCCTAGCCCTGGACTCTGAGCTGGAAGGAGGGGAGGAGGATTTGCTATTTAAGGTTTAACCTGAGATATTCCCATCGTTGTCCTCCTTGCAGCATCCCAGGATCCTGCTTCACAGCCTCCAGGGCCACCCCTGGCCCCATCTGGGCTTCCTCTGGAAACTGGAAGCTGACTGTAGTACTGCAGGGCTCTTAGTAGACAGTCATCGCTGTATCAACCTATCATCACGGACATGCATTGAGCACCAGCTATGCCCAGGTGCTTCACAGGCCAGTATCTAGAAGGACATATCTATCTGCCTGTTCTTCTGGACGCTTAGCCCAGGGCACACACAGAGTAAGCCCTCAAACATTTATTAATTTGAGCACTAACACTACTGGATAAGTATTAGCCTCACTGCCCAAACTGAAACAGGGCCTCCCAGATCTTCTCTGGCCACACCATGCACCTATAATTCAGTACATATTTAGCACTTACTATATATAGTGCTCTAAGTGCTCTGTGGGGTTTCCAACAGGCTACCACAGCCACCTCCAACTCCCCCTCCCTGCCCTGATCTTGAGACATTGTAGTCAACTCATTGCTGACTTGACACTCCAACTGAGAATAAAATCAACCAACCATTAGACAGTGCATACCATGTGCCAGGTGCTGTGAAATGCTTTACCTATATAACTCGCTGAATCCTCGCTGAATCCTCCCAAAGATCCTAGGAGGTAAGTAGCATTCTTGTCCCCATTTTATGGATGGGGAAATTGAGGCTCCAAGAAGTGGCAAAAAGACTTGTCAAAGGTCACTGAATCAGGACTGGAATTGGAAACTCTTAGGCTCCAAACACTGGGAACCCTGGGGGAGAGGGGGTCCCAGGCACCCTGTCTTGGCAGCCAAGAGGCCGGAGATCAGCCTGGGGGATGTGGGTCTGTGATTTCAGTTGGGGCAGGGGGCTGAAGTCATGCTTTGCAGGAAGGTCAGACCCCCTGCTAAATAGATTTGCCCCTGGGAGAAGGCTGAAGTGCCCCCTCTGCTGTCCCACCCCCAAGATGTAATCTCCTGGCCTCTTCCTTGCTGGGGGGGGGATCGGGTTCCCGTTGCTAGGCAACCAGGTTTGTAGTTGGTGAATAATGTAATGGGGGACCCAAAAGAGTAAAGAAACCAAATTGGGGTCCCTGTGGGTAGCCCATTTTCCACATTTTTTTACAAACCTCTGAAGTCCCTCCATCTTTCTACTTTAAAAGGCCCTCACACTTCAAATATTAAAATACTCCGTACATGCATTCAATATTGTTTATCTCTAACTCTACAAGAACAGCATTCATAGCTGTGGCCTGTTGCCACCAGGAACAGTTGGTGGTCATTTCATTAAGCAAGTGATTATTTCAATTTTGCCATCATTCCCAGTTTAGGAGCTACTAACTTTTTCTGTTGGGTTTCAAGAATTTCCTCCCACCCTAAATGCTGAGGGATGTTTCTAGAGGCAAAACAGCACAGTAAGGGGCCCTGTCCCCCAACTCTCCCTCTGCTTATAGCTCCACCTCCAGGCTGGACTTTGGGCTTGAGGCCTGCCAGTGGAAAATCCCCAAAAAGAAATGGGTAAGGGGTTCATTTCTCCCACCTGACTCTCCGGGGAGGGAGCCACCAAAGAGCCTTTGAGTCTAGCTGCTGTTGTCTTTCCACTCCCCCTGGTCCTATTAAGAGAGGCCATATGGGGCTTTCACCCCGGTAGAAAGGCCTGTGTTCCCCGTGAACCCCTCCCAGGCCCTGCCCACCTGCCCCCCTGACCCTGGACACTTACATGGGTGTGGCCGGAGACCACACCTGGCTCTGCAGGGCCATCTCTGCCCAGAATCCCACGTTCTGGTCTCTGAGAGATCAGGACCCACACCCGCTTGCCCGCCAGAAGGTGCCCTGGAGGCTGGAACTTGGCTGTCAGGAGGGGGCTGCGGTCAGGCACCGGGCGAGCTGGTCCAGCTGGTTTGGGCTGGGAGGCGGGAGGTGCACCAGGCGAGGGGGGCTGGGGGTTGTCGGGCAGTTCTGGGGAGGTACTATCAGCTGTCCTGATAAATTATTTACCAGGCACTGGCCTCCTTGCTGCACTCAGCTGCCTCCTGGTAAATATGCTCTCACATGCATGGTGGGACATGTGGACCAGAGTGGAAGTCAAGGACCTTACCCTAGAGAATGGCAGCTCCATTTGGCATGAGAGACACCTCATTTCCAGTCTGTCCAACAAGGGTCCCCTATGTGTGTGCGAGCATTGTAGCACACCATACATGCTGGGTACTCTTACACACTACTTTCTCCTCTCCCTTCTGGAACACTGGCTCTGGGGTGGGGAGGGAGGGACTGGTCCAGATAGAGGATTCTGAGTACCATAGGAACCAGGAGACCTGGGAAGCTCATTTGAGGTTTCTAGGTCTCAGTTTCCACTTTTGTGAAAGGAGAATTAGATCAACTGGCCTCCAGGACCTTGGACCTTCAGATGCTGTAATGGGAGTGAGGACCTGATGAGGAAGGTCCAGAAAACTTCCCACCCAAATCTTAAGGGTCTCTGTTTTGCTCTCCACCCCTGCCATTCTTAAAGTGCCAGCAACCCTTTTCTCAGCTGACTCCATGTTTCATTTAACCACTCCTTGGGGAAATCACCTACTTTCCAGGCTGGTATCCCATAGTCTCCAGTGCTTTCCCCAACACAGCCTTGGTCACTGCAATTCCAAGACGTGAACCTCAAGGAGAAAGGTCCTTGCCCTGCGCTTCCTGCTTTAGAGAGCACACTCCAGCTGAGATTCTCCCATGAGGCAAAGGGAAAGGGCCAACCTACATCCTGCACTTCCCTCTTCTAGATTCTACTCAGAGTACTTGGAACCCCAGAATTCCCTGCCCCAGTGGTCTTGAGCTCACTGAGAAGGCTTTCAGTTTCCTGAGGGCAGACCATGCAGCCAGGGTGTGCCTAACCCTGCCACTTCACCCCACCCCAACCCCAGAAGTGACCAAGGACAGCTGTTGGGAGAGGGGTGAGGAAAGATCTTGGACACGTAGGACTGGGTCCCCAGGTACATGCATAAGACTCCTTGCTATGGAGGGCATGGTTGGAGGTGTGAGGTAAAGGGGGTCACACAGAGGACAGGGGTTACCCTGTAACCCACATTCCAGTACAAAGCTCCTAGGGATTCAAAATGTTATCAACTAGCCCTGGCTGGTAGCACAGTGGATAAGGTGCCGGCCTGCGAACCCAAAAGTCACAGGTTTGATTCCCCAGCCGGGGCACATAACCAGGTTGCAAAGCCAGGTCTCCAGCCAGGTCCTTAATGGGAGGCAGGTGAAAGGCAACCATACATTGGTGTCTCTCTCCCTCTCTGCCTCTCTCCCTTCCCCTCTCTCTAAAAATAATAAATAAAATCTTAAAAAAATAAAGTAAAATAAAATGGAGCCAGATCACCCTCCCTAGAGAAATTGCTTTGTACTTCCTTTTCCCTCAAACCTTTGGAATGTTAAAACAAGGCAAAATAACCTTTGCGCAGAGCCTAAAGCAACACATGCCCTCAAGAAATATTTGTAAAGATAACAAAAAGGCAGATGTATGACTACAGGACCTATGACCACTGGACTGAAATTTTAAAGTATTGTTTAGAATTAACATCATTGTATTAAGTTTATCACCAAAGAAATGTCTGTCTTCTACTGGTATAATTGTTCCTACTCCCTTTTCTCATAAATATCCCTTGCCTTTGTCTTCTAATTGGAACACTGCTTGGGTGTCTGTCTGAATCAGTGTTTCCCAATTAGCTATTCTTTTGAATCTCAAATAAATGCTTGTTGCCTCTTGCTTTGGCCTTTACTTTTAGATTAACAATTTCATAACTTTTACTGATTGAGATACATAGTATATAGGTTTCTCTTTGTACTTTTGTCCTGAATTCCATTCTGAGGAAAGACTGTTCTGTTTACAACTGGGCCTGTCTCTTAAATTCAACTGCAACTGCCAAGTCTTATTTATTTCTTTATTCCTAACATTGATGTAGGCCTAGTATGTATCACGCAACAATAATTCACTTTCAAAAAAATTTAAGTTCATTTTTAGAGAGAGGAGAAGGGATGGAGAGATAGAGGGAGAGAAAGATTGATGTGAGCTGGCTTGCAACCCAGGCATGTGCCCTGACAAGGAATTGAACAAGAGGTCCTTCAGTTCTCAGGCCAATACTTAATCAACTGAGCCACACCAGCCAAGACAAATGCAATAATAATTTTTTGAGGTTTTTATTATATTTTAGAGAGAGGGGAAAGGAGAGGAGACAGACATCAATGTATGGCTGCCTTTCACCCATCTCCAACTATGGCTGGAGACCTGGCTTACAACCTGGTTATGTGCCCTGGCTGGGAATTGAACCAGTGAACTTTGGGTTTGCAGGCTGGCGTCTTATCCACTGAGCCACCAGCCAGGGCTTGCAATAATAATTTTTAAACAAGTGCTTTGTGTCAGGCATTGTTCTAGGCAGTGCTGAGTTGGGTGTAGAGATGAGCAAGACAAACTGAAAATGCTGTAATGCAACTCACTTTCTAGTTAGGGGGTGGTGATAGATAATACACAAATAAACAAATACATGGTGATCATGGCAGAATAGGGTGAGTTACAGAAAACAACAGGGATAGAGTTATGGAGAAGGGCTATATATGATGTAGGCTAGATGATCAGGGACCACTTTTCTGAAGAATTGACATTTGAGCCAGGCCTGAATAAGTCAAAGCCAGCCATATAATGAGTCTTTCCAGGAAGAAGGAAAGACAAATGCAAAGGCCCTGAGGTGGGAATACAGTGAGTGTGTTGAGGAAAGCAGGACAGCTGGAACGGAGGAATGATCAAGGGAGATAGTGTTGCAAGACGAGGTCTGAGAAGTGAGCAGAACTGTCGGGCAGAGTTAGGGAGTTTGGATTTTTTTTCTAATTCAAAGTGGAGAGAAGTGGACAAATTTGGAATGTTTTGGAGGCAGACCCAATTGATCCAACAGCAATCTAATCCAGATGGATTGGGGGGGTGGGGGCGTTGCTGAGGGAAAGAGAGAAATTCAGGCTAACTCCTAGGTTTTGGGCATAAAAACCTGAATGGGTGAGTTGCCATACATAATGAGGAGGAGCAGAGATGGAGGAAACCAAGAGTTCAGTTTTGAAAGTGCTCAGTTTAACATGTCTACTAGACATGAGGCTATTTTTGGCTATGAGTCCAAAGCCCTGGAGAAAAGTCAGAGTTAGGCCGTAAACTTGGGAGACATCAGCATTAAGATGGTGTTTAAAGTATGAGATTGGGATCTGTCAGGGTCCCAGTATTGGCAGGAAAGAGATTGTGTGCTCAACCTGAGTAATGGATGATAACTTAGTAGAGTCGGTTTACAAAGGTGTAGGGAAACAATCAAAGCATTGTGCACACCCTAGGTTAGTAACAGCTGGGAGCAGTTACCACTGGCTTGGCACCCCTTGGCCTTGGGAAAGGGAGAGTGGGGGGTGGGGAGTGGGGGGAATTTTGTTGTGCAGAGCTGCTACCTACAGTGGAGGGGCACAGTCAACTGCCGATCTCACTCTCCTCACCCCCATCAGCCAACCCCAATGGAAGACAGAGGGGGGAAGAAAGTCTGCTGATGCAGGTGAACAAAGTCTGAAAAGGGGTGCTCTGGAGGTAGGAGGAAAACTAGGAGAGGCTGGTGTCCCTGGAGACCAAGGAAATAATAGAAAGGAAGTTAGAGGAGAGCCAGTGCCTAGGTCTGACAAATGGAGGACATCAGTGTCCTTGGGTGGAGAAGACTCACTGGGATGGTGGGAGCAAGAACTGGGTTAGCATGACTGGAGGGGGCCAGAGGTGATAAAATGGAAAGGCCACTATAGAGCCAATTCTTTCCAGGAACACAGCTTTAATCCTCATTAACACCCAAGAAAGCAGGCACTACTATCCCCTATGTTACAGACAAAAAAAAACTGAGCTTTGGAGAAGGCTGGTAACTTGCTTAGGTTATGAGGGGGATGAACCCAGGTGGACCCAATTCCATTGAAGTCAATGGGATCAGAGGGAGGAAGGATGTCAGATGGTTAGAAGGAAGAGATCAGCAGTTTAAGAGTGGGACTCAAGAGACTGCAGAATGAGAGGGTTGAAAGAGAGGGGAGTTAGCAGGGTAGGCAGAAAGCTGGGGGAAGGAATGGTCAGAAAGTTGAATTATTGGGGGTTTCTAAGGCCACATAGCCCCACCACTTTCTCTAGGTAACTATAACTTTCTTCCCAATCACCCTAAAATGGTCAGGGGCAGTAAGGCCATTTGGAGAAGGCCTGGGGACAGAGAGTGGACAATGTTCCTTGGGGTGAGTCTCTGAGTGAGGGTGGGGGGCTGGCAGGATCTGACCCCAGCTGCAGGAAGCTGCCATCTACAAGCCTGGATCCCTCTCTGGGCCTTCCCAGCTGCCTGAGTCCAAGGTGACCTCTTTTAAATAACCTCTCCACTGAACCCTGGGTGCACTGTGTCTGTTCCTCTCTTCCCTTAATCTGGGCATGCACTTGGCGGACGACACGTCACGGACTTTTCCGGGAAAGGATCAAAGGAAGCGGCCTCTGAGCTTGGTGCAAGCAGTGGCCACCGCCGGGATCCTTGCTAAGCCCAGGTATTTGGCACTCATGCTCATGGCGCCCCCTCCAGCCAGAGCTGTGCGCCACAGGGGTGGAACGTGAATGGACAGTCTAGAGGCTGTCACCTTCTGGCACCGACTGGGCGGGACTGGCAAGGCCCCAGAATGATGTCTTCCGGGGATACCCCTAGAAGAGGACAAGCGCTCAGAGGTCTAGCCTGGTTTGTGGAGGATGCTACGCCTCCTGGCAATACTAGGGACATGGGGATGAAATTGTGCCAGGGTAGCACTCAGTGTGTGAGAAGGCCCCCAGGCTGGCCCCACCAGGTAGTGGACCGAGTCTAGGAAAGTCCAGTGCCCTGAGCTGACCCGAAACACGCCAGTGTACAAAATCTGGTTCCCTGCCGAGGCGCGCCCGCCCCGAGGGAGTGGCCAGGGCGGGGCCGAGTCCTCAGGGCAGGTGCAGGGGGCGGTGCCCGGCCCTACCCCCGGGGCAGTTCTTGGAGGCCAGGGGTTGGGTCAGAGAAACCTCCGGTACGGGCGACGCCCTGGAACCCGCGGGCGCGACTGCGACCACAGGTGCTGCGCTGGGAACTGTTTCAGCTGCGGGCATCAAAACTCCAGCGCTGGAAACTCAGGCTTCCAAGCTGCTCCCAACCCTGAATACCGAGGTCCCTGGGCCGGAGAGTGGAGTCCTGGGATCACCCGAAGACCAGGACCAGAGCCCCAGAGGTCAGACAGCCAAGTGTCCCTGGGCATGCCGCAAGGCAGGTAACTCAGGTCCGTAGGCCAGGAGACGAGGTACCTGTGTCCTCTGCAGAGCAAGGACGCGGAGACCCCCAGCAAGACGGCGAAGTGCTCGAGGCATCGGTGGGGCAGGAGACAGAGCTCTTGGGGCCTTGCCCACCTGGGAGCTTTGAGACTTCTCGGCCAGGCAGCCACGACTCCGAACCATTAGAAGCGTGAAGCACCGGGATCGTGGGAAGTGTCCCCTCAAGATCCCTAGATTTCCTCCTCTGAGTCGGACTTGGAAGCCCCCCAGCAGCGTTTTCCACTGCGCCCTGAAAACCTCCCACAGTCCCCAGAATAGCCGCTCATGGAGACGCCCATTGAGCGCGAAATCCGCCGCAGCTGCGAACGCGAGGAGAGCCTGCGTCGGAGCCGGGGTCTGAGCCCTGGTCGCACGGGCCGTGAACTCGTAGAGCTGCGTTTGAGGCCGGTGCTAAGCCTGCCGGGTCCGGGCCCCGCGCTCCCGCGTGCCTTGGAGCGCGCACGGGCGGGCGCACAGATGCAGCGCGACATTGAGCGGGAGGCCCACCGGCAGGCGGCGCTGGCGCGCCCCGCAACCCCAGAGCAGGGTACCCGACCACCTCCGCAGCCGCTCGACGAGCTCAAGCGCTTCTTCGAGGCCCCGGGTGGGTGCAGCTTTTCGCCGGTGCCTGAGGGCAGCCCGACAGCGCAGCGGCAGCTAGAGCAGGGAAGCCGGCCACATTCGGCCCTGCAGGGCTGGTGCCCGGTGCCGGCCCGCACCCCGCCACCCGTTGCGCTGTCGCTACTGGAGCTGGAGGTGCGCGAGGCACAGGAGCGCGAGCGCGAGCTGCAGCGCCAGAGGCTTAGCGTCTATGGCACTACGGAAGTCAGGGAGCCCGCACCGAGCCTAATGGGTAAGCCACCAGTGCCAGGATGCCGGCCCCCCACCCATGACGGCCCAGCTCCAGTGGCCCCTCTTCTGGCCTTCTGAGGGGTCCCCTGGTTTCCCACATACTTGGGACCCCCTCTCAACTTTCCATTCTCTGTGCACACTTTCCGGGCTGCCCACTCGCTGTTTCCCACTCCCCGCTTGGAGTGATCAATTCCCAGATAAACCTCGCCTAGGCACTCGGTAGGGGAAGCGACTCTTGGATCATCCCGAATTTTGGGGTTCCTCCCTCCCCATTCTGGGTTTGCTTCTCTCCTCCCTCAGAATGGAGGCTTCCAGGAGGTGGTGTGTGTGTGTGGGGGGGGTGAACGCCTGTGTATGTTTAAGGGGTGCGGTTGGCCTCCTTTGTCCTGGCTACCTCCAGCTGGTGGGAGAAGGAAGGACCCCGGCTGAGTGCCCTTTTCTCCGCAGCGATCAGGGGCGATGGAAAGCTGGCGGTGATCTGGCCTCCCCGCAAAAAGGCTTCGGAGAACGGCCTGGAGCAGGTGGGATCCCCTTTTCTCTCTTACCTCAGGCGCTTGTCGCTACCCGCCCCCCTCTTACAAACACACAGCCCGGTAGGCCAGGGCGCTGGACCAGGGAAGAGTAGCCCCCGCCTCTGGGAAACTACTCTCGGCTAGGACACGGAGTCCCGGGCGCGGCTCGTGGGGTGATGAGAAGGCGGTGGTCTTGGGGCCCATACCGCTCCACCCTACGCTTCGGTGTGCCGACTGATCCCCTCTTCCCAGGAGGAGCGGAAGCCTTGAGGTTAGAACCGGCTGGAAGTAACGTGCGGGTCAGAGGACAGAGGCGCCCAGGAGTGCTCTACGGAAAAGCATAAGTCCTGGAGGGGGGCCCGCAGTCTGCCCCACGGACGATGAAATCTACCAGCCCATCCTTAACTTGACTTTGTGACATTGAGCAGTTTCTCTCTGTAACTCTTATTCCCCACCCAGCCAGTGAAACTGTCCAGCCCTTCTCCACCCAACTACAAACCAAACTAGCCTCTCCCTCCTGCCTTGACTGTGAAGAGGACCGTGGTCATCGCTTCAGCTGTTCCCACTCCTCAATACACTCCCCAATAAAGTCTCTTCTTTCTGGGCAGTGTGGGCTGTTTTCTTTTGGGTCCTCTTGGTCTGATGTAGGGCAGGAGCACAGGGAGCAGAGATAGCCTGCAGGAGGCACTGAGGGGAATGCAGAATGTGCCCTTGAGCACTGTTCTTGGGCTGCCGGCTCCCCCTACCCCAACCCCATGCCCCCTGGCGGCACGGGCGCAAACTGAGGTGATTGGCTCAATGACCTCAGGTCTTTCTTTCCAGACTTAGTCAACATTTATTGGTGCCATCGGTGTGAAGCTCGCTGGGTGCTGGCTAGACAGAGGTGATAAGGCGTTGTTCTGCCCTTAGTTGTACACAATAGATTACAAAAATAAGCCCTGGCTGGTGGTTCAGTGGATAAGGCGCCGGCCTGCGAACCCAAAGGTCGCTGGTTTGATTCCCAGTCAGGGCACAAAACCAGGTTGCAAGGCCAGATCTCCAGCCAGGTCCGAGGCTGGAGGCAGGTGAAAGGCAAGCATACATTGATGTTTCTCTCCCTCTCTCCCTTCCCCTCTCTCTGAAAATAATAAAATCTTTTAAAAAATAGCTTACAAAATAAAAATAAAACCACCTCCCTATTGGGACACACTAGGCCATTTATCATCTTCCCAGTGATTGCAAACCTCACATGAGTAAGTTATTAAGTGGTGCCGGAGCTTCTGCTTTCCAAAAGCAATTTACTAGACTTTAAATAATTGTGACTATTTAGAAAACTTAGAATGGGGGGAGGGCAGTACAATAAATGGCAGCAAAGAACACATATTTGCAATAGGGCTTGTTGTTGTCAGTAAGTTCTCATTCTCTGTCCCAAGGGGTTCAAGACATCTGTGAACACCCCAATTTGTAAAATTGTATCTCTGCAGTTATAGTCTGTGGTTTTAGTGTACCAGCTTCTTAGAGATGCAATGAGACTCAGAAAAGATTGAGACCCAGATAACATTTTAGAATCATGTTTAAACTCCTGGATTTGTCCGATCTGTATACCCTGGGTCTAGCAACTGGTTGGAACCTGCATAGGGACAACAAATGGTTAATGAAGGATAAAAGAATGCTTGCTGCCTTGGCTGGTGGCTCAGTGGATAGGTGCCTGCCTGCGAACCCAAAGGTCGCTGGTTTGATTCCTAGCCATGGCACATAATTAGGTTGCAAGCCAGGTCCTTCCTTTTAGCTGGAAGCAGGTAAAAGACAACCATACATTGATGTTTCTCTCCCTCTCTGCCTCCTTCCCTTTCTCTCTGGAAATAATAGACAGAATCTTTAAAAAATAAAAAAGAAGGTGAATGCTTGCTCATACAGCATTACACCCAACAGCAGCTCAGCCCACCATCCAACCCCATCATCAGCACACTGACCACATGCTTGACCTTGACTCTAGGAGGTCCAGAGGGAATGGCAGGAAAGTCAGCACTGCCAAGGTGGAAATGGAAACACCTAGAGCCAGTTCTTAATTCCCAGCTGGGCAGTTAAGAACTAAGTATGTAAAGAGTTGACAGGATGGCTTAAGTGCAGACCTGCTTTCTTGAACTTTCCTGCAAATTAAAATCACCTGAGGCACTCTTGTGCTAAGTAAACCAGAATCGGAGGGAGGTCTTGGCATCAGTAAAGCTTCCCAGGTGCTACAAACATGGAGCCAAGTTTGCAAGCCATGAAGTAGATGTAGGCTAGCAGTTCTCAATTGTGCTGCAGACACCAGCATTGCTTGGGAACTGGTTAAAAGTACACATTCTGCCCTGGCTGGTGTGGCTCAGCGGCTTGAGTACTGGCCTGCTAACTGAAAGGTTGCTGGTTTGATTCCTGGTCAGGGCACATGCCAGGGTTTTGGGCCAGGTCTCCATCTGGGGGTGTGTGAGAGGCAACTCAAACATATTAGTATTTCTCTTAATAAAAAAAATACACAATACCCTGGCTGATGGCTCAGTGGATAAGGCACCAGCCTGTTGAACCCAAGGTTCACTGTTTTGATTCCCAGTCAGGGCACATAACTGGGTTGCAAGCCAGGTCTCCAGCCAGCTCCGTGGCTGGAGGCAGGTGAAAGGCAACCATATGCCCTGGCTGGTGGCACAGTGGATAAGGCGCCGACCTGCGAACCCAAAGGTCGCTGGTTCGATTCCCCGGTCAGGGCACATAAACAGGTTGCAAGTGAGGTCCTTAGCTGGAGGCAGGTGAAAGGCAACCATACATTGATGTTTCTCTCCCTCTCTGTTTCTCTCCCTTCCCCTCTCTCTGGAAATAATAAATAAAAATCTTAAAAAAAAAAAAAAAAAAGAAAGAAAGAAAGAAAAGAAAGGCAACCATCCATTGATGTTTCTCTCCCTCTCTGCCTCTCTCCCTTCCTCTCTCTTTGGAAATTATGAATAAAATCTTTAAAAAAAAATTAAAACAAGACAAAACACATTCTTGGGCCCCATCCCAGACTTAATGATCAAAACCTCTATGTGTGGAAAAAACAAAAACAACAACACAAAACCAAACAAAACCTCTATGTGGTTCTCAGGGACACTAAAGTTGGAGAATCATGGGTGTGGATAGGACCCAGGAAACCAAGACCCTTTTCTTCCTTTTCCAGTATTACCATCACCTACTGGAAACCTTTAGTATTAAGCAGCCTGTGGATTTGTCTTAAGGGAGAGAGTCTAAAGTTTTGTGTGAGTAGTCTGAATTGAGATGTACTATAAATGTAAATTACCAAATTTCATAAGCTTAAGTACCAAAAATGGGGGAGATATCTTAATAATTTCTTACATTGATTATATGTTGAGATAATATTTTAGAGATACTGAGTTAAATAAAAATATCACTAAAATTAGTCTGATGCCCCCACTTTTTTTTTTTTTTAAAGATTTTATTTATTTACTTTTACAGAGAGGGGAAAGGAGGAAGAAAGTGAGGGAAAGAAACATCAATGTGTGGTTGTCTCTCCTGGGACCCCAACTAGGGAGCTGGCCTGCAGCCCAGGCATGTGCCCTGACTGGGAACTGAACTGGTCTGAGGCCTGGGCTCAATCCACTGAACCACACCAGGCAGTGTTTACCACCACCCCGCCTCTTTTTAAAATGTGACTACTAGAAAATTTGAAATTACATGAGTTGCACTTTATACTACTTCTATTGAACCAGGCTAGTCTATAGAATTTTACAACTGGGAGAGTTGTAAAACTCACAGGGGCTACCTTAAATCAGTATTAGAGAGCTTCAGAACCCCCTTGAATTCATTCAGACCTGGGCTGTGGACCAAAAAAGTCCTTGAGGCAGCCAGAAATTGCCACCAAAAGTCCCCTCCCTCAAGAACAAGAGTTTTGGTGCCCAATCCTGCTTATTCACTCCTCACATCCATTTGTGTCTTCTGTAAACTGGCTTATGATAATACTATGTTCCAGGGATTATTAGGTAAGCAAGTGCTTTGCTCAAAGCATAAAAGCAGGGCTCTTGGTCTTTCCTCCAACTCTGAAAATGAGGGGGTGCAGGGGACCAAAAGGCATTCCTTAGTTTACAGGGCATATCTTTCAGCTGAGTGGCACAGGCCAGGAAAGGACACCCTTCACCTCGCAAGGGATAAGTTGTCATCAGAAGGACCCAGCTCAGGTCCTTCTCCGCTACTTGCTCGCCGTAGCTTTGGACAGGTGAGTTCAACTGTCTCAATCCAGGTCTCCCCTCCAGTCCAAAGTTGGGGTGATGGGAGAGATCTTTTCAGCTCTCCCGTCCACCTGTGTCCGGACACATCTAAGGGTACGGCAACCTGCCCCGCCGGGACCCCAAAAATTTCAAAAAGGAAGATCTGACTTTGGCCCTTGGGAAACTGATTAAAGGAAACTAACCTTATCCTGGGGCACATCGGGAAATGTGGTCTTTTATGGTACAAGAAATCACTTCCGGGTCAAAATATGCGAGTGGGCGTGCCTCGGTGGTGGTGGGGGTCCTTTCACACACCCCTATCCCCGCTCCCAACGGGCGTTGAATATTCCGGGTACTCGAAACTTGCGGTTTTCTGGGCTCCGGTTGATGACAAGCACCCTACTTCCCTTTTCGCATCACTTACGCTTTGCGCATGCCCAGAGCTCTTGTCCGCTAGTCCACAGAACATTGTTTAATTACCAACAAAACTACATTTCCCAGAAGACGGCGTGAGTGGGCGGGGCTTCATTGCCCCTAGGGGAGGGGCGAGGCGTTCTGAGCCAACGCAGAGTCTGTGACCTTTCTTTTTTATTTAGTACAAAACTGGCGTGTCCGCCCGCAGATCCCCGCGGCCAGGCCAGACCCGGTGCGAACGGGCCTGGCTCCTCAGAAAGTGAAGCTGAATTGCCCTTGAAGAAGAAGTGAGCTCCTCCCTGCCCCCTTTCCTGGAGTTTGGAACTGTCAAGGTCCAGCTCCCGCCCTCTCCAGGTTCAAGACCCTTGCGCAGCCCAAGCCGTGAGGCCAGCTGCGCTCGGGGGCCTAGCCGAGCCTGCCTGGCCCATGAGGATTTGCACCAGTAAGTCGGTGGCTAGCATGTGCGATGGCTCCTCGAAGCCGATGGTCAGCAGCTGCTGGTAGTCTCCAGGCGGCTGCGGACACAAAATCCTGGGGGCCGGGGACAGACAAGACTGGACGTGAGCGCCTCCTGCTTCTCGGGAGCCTTTCCCCTCTAGTGAGAAGCTGTGGCTGAAAGGGGCTTTGTTGCAGCTGGGGGTGGGAAAAATCCCTGAGGGGAAGTCGTTTCCTTGTTGATGAGAAACCTAGAGGGTAATAGCTCAGGGAGGCTGACTACTCATCCCTGACTTGGTCACTCATTTCAAGCTAGCTAGCTGGGTATCCTTGGGCAGGTAACAACCTCCACAGGCACTTGTTCCTTTCTTTGTAAAATGGGGCTAATGAATATAGACCGCAATGGGTTTTACGTAAAGCAGTTTTCAGGGCATAATAAAATGCTATCTTTATTACCAAGGGAAACAATGTTGGGGGTCTTTGATGGGGTTCTGCCCCACCCTCCAGAGCCCACCCCCAACTTGACATTTCCCTAGCTCCTACCAGGAATAAATGTCATCCTCGGCTGGTCCTAGGGGCACCCATTTGCCGATAGACCACAGCTTCTGAATCTGGGGGCATGAATTGGCTGCACTGTTGCTTGTGTCTTCCCATGTATCTCGATAGCACAGGAAGTAGCTGGGAGGGGAAGAGATAGTGATTAAGAGTGAGCAGTTTCCTAGTTTCTCCTCTTTAGGGCTTTAATTTTGGAGGTAAGGTAGAAACTCCTCAGAAGTTGCCTTCAAGCTCTCAAATAGGGATGTGATTTAATACTGAGGGATTTTCTCTCTGCCAGACTATTTTAAAGATGAGGACTTTTATTTTTGATTGGGGGACGAATTTTTTAAAAGATGAGGTTGGCCTTTCAAACATCCCTAGTTTCCTGCTTGACTTTCCACACTTTGATGGTGGTGGTTCAGAGGCCCATATTGCACTTTCCATAGCGGGTTGGGGACTTTGATTCTGGTAAACAGACTCACTAATCCACATGGGAATCTTGCCCCTGGCTGCTGGGCTCCGGGGTGGTTTCCAGGTTCCAGCGCATCTTCTTATAGAGGTACCGGGGGAAGCGGCTGGCGGTGTAGGCAGCAGGGGCACAGTATCTGAAGATGGACACCTCATGGGATGGACTGATGGAGAACCTCCCGCAGAAGAAACAGGAGATGCTGGCAGGAGATGGGAGAGTAGGAAAGGAGGTTGTGCCCTGGACCCCTCTACTCCCCATCAATCCCAGTCTCCCATCCCTTTACCTTAGGGGGTCTGTCTCTTCCAGGTCCACAAACCCAAAGGAGGCATACATGAGCACCAGCTGTTCCAGGCGCAGTGTCAGCTGTTGGGAGATCTCCAACAGCTGCAGGGAAGAGGGGGCATCATAAGATTAGCTGAGCTGCCAGGAGCAGCCTCTGACTCTCCCCCACCCCCAGTCTGAGATATGAAGAAAGGGGCAGGGGGTCTAGGAAAGTGGCCCCACACACCCCTTTTCGAACCAGCTCCTGCAAGGCTCCATAGATGGGGGGTACGCTCCGTGCAGCTGCCTCCAGGTACAGAAAGTAGGGCTCACACATCTTTAAGAAAGTGGGCATGGCCTTTGCCAGCTGTTCCTTCTGAACTCGGTCCCTGCTGAAGGGAGAAAAGGGCCTTTGCTTGGGGTCCCTCATCCCCCCTCATTTCTCCCATTCTACTCACCTTCCACCTTTATCCCTGTTCTGAACCTCCATTACAATTCCCCCCCACCCCCCAATGCCAAGCCTTTGTCAGAGCATCTTCAAGGACAACTTGCCTCACAACTATTTGAAACACGTTAAAATGCAAACACCTGAATCCCATGACTGATTTTTGACTCAAAATTCTCTGTAGGGTGGAGCCCAGAAACCTAGGGTTTAAACAGCCTCCCACAATCAGTCATTTTTATCATGGGCTGGGAATGACATTCTCCTTTGGAGTCTCAAACTGGTAGCCAGCAAGCCAAATCTGGCTCAGGTATTATTTAGCCTGCCCAGGGTCCAAAACCTCAGCCGTCAGTTTAAACAAACATTTTTTTTTTTTTCTAGAGATTTGGCAACCTAGTGCCCACAGGATAGCAGGCACTCCCTAATCCCAAATGGTACACATCTCGGATCACTCTTCCAAATTGGATTTCTAATCAGCTAGCTTCATTCATTGTCTCTGGTTCCTAATGCTTTAAGTGATGACTCTGGTGTGTGCCACCTGCTTATTCAGCCACTCTCCCTCTGTCTCCTTATCCGCGGGGATTCTGGGACCCTGTCCAGCATCACCTGTAGAGTAAGTAGCTTTGGAAATCATCCGCCTTCTTGAGCAAGTAGCGGAGCTGTTCGGTGATGGGGCTGAACATGGTGTCCAAGGGTAGGCGAGGAGGCGTGGGCCCCAAGCCTGGGGCCAGAGGCTCCGGGGAAGGTGTAGAAGGGGAGGAGGCCTTGGGCAGCTGCCCCTGGACTTCCTCCGGTTCCTCCTGGGTTGCGGCCCCAGGTTGGCCAGGGGGCTTCAACCACAAGGGGTCTTCACAGGGCGTTGCGCCAAGTTCCAAGCTGTCCGAGGCCAGCGTTTCCCCAGTGTCCACGGGGAGAGGTCCCATGAACCACTGCTCGGTACCCATCGTGGGGCTGGAGGAAGGGATCTGAGCTCTTTAAATCTCCACCACTCGGGTTGGCTGTGGGTTCGACCCCGCCCCGGGAACCGCCGACTCTCCTAGGCTGTTCCACCTCACCCCAGTCTCAACTTCTCTACCAGCGCCGCCCCGCTTGAAGGGAGTTCGCCTCATTTGAATTTCAGCACGCAGGACAGGTGGGCGTGCCGCTCGGGGCTGCTCGGGGCTGCTCGAGTCCGCTTCGGCGCGAGCTCAGGAAATCCAACGGAGGGCGGCTGGGGGGCGGGGGCAACCTGGGTAGGCACTCGAGCGGCCAAGTCCTGGTGGTGAGGTCCGAAAGCCACCGCCTTTTTCTTCGGAGCAGTTTCCTAGAGAGGAGAGGATCTCTATAGCGTGTGGAAACCCTGGGGGTCAGGAATATAAAGGTAGATATCCTCCTACCACCCATAGAGCCTGGGACTCCGGATCCCGGAATCTATTTTAAAAACTAATGGAGTTGAGGAAAACTGCATTAAAACTTAAGTAAGGACTTACGATGTAGTAGCTGTTACTACTACTAATAAAATTCTTCACTTGGAAAAACTTTCCTATCCCATGATCTCATTTGGTACCAATCCTTTTTAATTCAGTATTTTATGTTTAGAGGGGGACACAGGAAGTGAAACACAAATGTGAGAAATATCAATCTGTTGACTCTCACATGCACCCCAACGTGGGATTGAACCCGCAACCTAGGAACATGCCCTGACTGGGAATCAAACTCAGGACCTTTAGCTTTGCAGAACGAAGCTGAACCAAATCAGGGTTCCCTTGTTCCTTTTATGGAGAGAGATCTTGTAGCTTGGGGATCCTGCCATGGATCCAGAACAGTTCTTTGCAGTATGCAAAGGCTGTCAGATATATACATATGAAACCAAATACATTAATTATACTTTAAGACTCTGGGTAAAGTGCTCACAGATGTTGGATCCCACCCTGTGTGACCCTGAGCAAGTATCTTTGCTGTAGTGAGCCAGGTGCCTTGTCTATAAAGTATCTTTAAATGCTCTGCCTCATGGAGCTGCTGAGAGAACCAAGAAAATGTAAACCAAGTTAACTGCTAGTTACTCAAACATTTGAGCACCTACTTACTGTGCTTAGACAGTCTGGGCATGGGAGATGACAGAATTAAACATATTCCTGTTCTCCTGGAGCAGTCACAATTATAGATGGCTGTAAGGCAGCCCCATTCACACTACTTGTCTACCTCCAAGAACAATCCAGTCCTAATCCAACTTTTCCAGGAGGCTGGTGTTGCTCTTCAATGCCCCTCCCCGACTCCATTCATAAAAGGGACTCTTGGACGGTTTTCCTTTCCTTTTTTTTTTTTTAAAACTTTATTTAAAAAACCTTCCATGTGATATTAAAAAGCAATACAGCCAGCTGGAGCAACAACCAACAGAGAGGGGAGGAGTAGGGAAGACCCATGGCCCCCACCCCAGCTGTTCCCAGGGGATGGAGGCTGGGGGCAGACCAAGAAGGGGCCTGGTTGGTGGGGGAGGGAAGAAAGGCCACCCACCAAAATGAACAGGCAGAACAAATCATTTATATAGGAAACATCTGGCTGAACTGAAGATCTAGGGGAGATGGGAAGCCTCCATTTTCCCCCCAATAATGTCCTAGGCTGAGGAGGAGAAATGGCCTCCTGGGGTGAAATGAGCAGGCCCTGTCCCACCCCACTTCTCCATTACAGAGTTTGTGATGTGCTGGAGGCCAGATGTGTGTGTTAAGGACACACCAGGAAGAGATGAGTAGGGAAGAGTGTCCCCTCATTGGAATCTGTTATGAGAGCTGAGAGTGTACCCAAGTCCAACTCTTAGACTCTGGGGGTCTTCAATGAGAAGGGGCTGGAATGGGTCAGGGCAGGGAGAGGCTGGGTGCTCAGCCTAGAAAGCCATCAGGGTCATCATCCTCAAAGTGGCCTTGCTGGAGCACCTTGATGTGATGCTCATAGATTTTCAGCGCTGGGCCAAGCCGGATGGACAGACCAGTTAGCACATCTGTCCGCTGCATGAGCAGGAGAGACTTGCCATCAATTTCCTGGGTGGGACAGAGACAGAGAGTGCAAAGTTAGAGCAGAACCCCCACTAACGCCCTGGGATGGAGGCGTGAAGTCCAGGGTTGGGGATTCACCTGTTCTTGGAAAGCTGTAGCCTGCTCGGGGAAGCCAGCCTCCGTGAAATACTCTACCACATCCATCACTGTCCACTCTACAGGGTCAGCTGGCTTCTCTTTGCGCCCAGAACTGTGTTGGAACAGAGGAACTGGTAAGCAATGGTGGCCCTCTGGTTCTGTTACACTTCCCTGGGCACCACCCTCAAGTGCCTCAAACATCCCAACTTACGGACAGCCAAAGGGGGTTCCATCGGCCCCAGGCAGGGCTGGTTTTCCTGGGGGCAAAGGCACTGGGGATGGGGAATCTGGCCCGGTGGCAACAGAGGCTAGGAAAGAAAAAGCATCTGCTTGTGGTTTTGTCTTGCGGCTTGGTTTGTCTTCACCAGACGCCCTCCCCTACCCAGAAGGATCCTTACCTGATCCACCTTCCTTATTCATGACTGCCATGGAGAATACCTGACGGGTGCCACTGCCTGGCGCTGGCCCCCGCCCTTCATCCTGGCCCTGGTGGGGTCCACAGGGTGTCCATTCCTTGATCCTCTCCTTGGCACTCTGAGGGCCCCGCTCGCCATTAAGCTGGTGGTGCTGGGCACCTGCAGTGCGGTCACCCTCAGGTACCTCGGAGCCTTCAGACACATTGTCTTCATCATCTTCATCTTCATCATCTTCTTCTTCTTCTTCCTTCTCAAGCAGGCGCTCTTCTCCACCTCTCTGGTGCCAGTGAGAGAGGCACAAAAGGTTAGCAGCTGTTCTGGCCCCTGGCCCAGTCCCTGGGATCCAGGACAAAGCAGTGTACCTAACGACTACCTTTAATACCAGGGCAAATTAACTTTTACACATTCACTTCGTGCCAAGCTCTGAGTTATTAAAGCCCCCAATAGCCAAATCTCACTAAACTTGATCAACAAACCCAAGAGGTGGCTACTGTTAAGTCGCTTTTACAAATGAGGAAAGTGAGGCTTGGCAAGATTAAGTCACTTACCAAGGTCACCACGTACCGAGCCCACACAGAAAAAGCGCAAAGCCCAAGCTACTCGGTTTCTACTGGGACTCACGACCCCCCACCCCCCACCACTACCAACTTTGCCCGCACCTGCCCACCACTCAGCACTCTCCCTACCCAGTGCTTTCACCTTACTCCGAGACGCTCGGGTGCTGGCAGCCGGCTGTACCCGTCCGGGCCTGTCCCCACGGGACAACGCGAGCGCTCCAAGGCGGGTGCGCTCCAAGCGGCCCCGCGCTGCTGCCTCCTCCTCCAGCAGCCCTTGTACGCGGCCACGGGTCAGGCGGCCACCGGCACCGCCGCTGCCCCCGAGGTAGCGCACGACTTCCCGCAGGCTCACGGGCCGCGCAGGGCCGCTAGCCCGTGCCGCGCCCCCCTCCGGCGGCTGCTGTGGCTGCGGCGACGGCTGCTGCTGCTGCTGCTGTGGCGGCGCCGGCGGCTGTGGCGGTGGCGGTAGCGGAGTCTCCCGGGCAGCGACGGCGGGCGGGGGAGCGCGACGCGGGCCGGCCGGAGGCGCCACTGCCAGAGGAGCTGCGGGCGCAGGCGGCGGCGCAGCTAGGGGTGCGGCCCGCTGCGCGCGGGGGCCCGGCTGCGCGGGGCCGGGCGATGGGGGCGCTGTGGCGGCGGCCGCAGCAGCCGCGCGGGGCGCCCGGGCCGGGGCGGTGGCGGCGGCGACGGGCGCGGGTGGTGGCGGCGGGGCTGGCGTGGGCGGTGGCGCGGCGGCGGCGGGGCCCCCACGGGGGGCGCGCGGCGGGGCCGGCGGGGTGGCTCCGCGCCGAGGCGGCTGGACGCGCGCCGCGTTGCGGTACGAGATGCTCCCCTTGTAGCTGACCCGAAGCACGGCGCGCTGCTGGATCAGTTTCTCGAGCTCGGCGCGCGTGCGCTCCGGCTCCGGGCCGTGCCTCCGCCGCACCATCCGGCAGATGCGCTCCAGGTCCGGCCGCGCCTTGCGCGAGCGCAGCGAGTCGATGGTGTCCAGGATCCACTCTTGGTAGTGCGGGGAAGCAGCGGACGACGAGGCAGTGGCTGCCGTGGTGGCGGCCGCCGCCGTCTCCGGCGGGGGTAGGGTCGGGGGCCCCGCCATGCCTCCCGCCCGGCCCGGCTGCACCGTGCGCGCTGCCTCCCTCCCAGCGCGGTGCCCCCCTCCCCGGCTCCCCTCCCTCCGCCGCTGCCCGCCTCCTCCTCTTCCCCCCCGGGGGGCGCAGCGCCTCGGTGGAGCGGCGGCGCTGCTGCTGTTTCTTTGCAAAAAAAAAGAGAGAGAGAGAGATAGAAAACAGTGAGAGAGAAAGAAAAGAGAGGAAAAATATGCACACACTCACTCACTCGCACGCACGCATACACAGACCCGCTTCTGCTGGGCGCGCGCGGGGCCAGGGATGCGAGAAGGGAGGAGGGGAGCGCAGCGCGGCCGGCCCCTCCCCGCCGCCGCCGCCGCTGCCGCCGCCGCTGCCGCACGCGCGCCCAGCGCCCGGGACACTCCGGCCCCCCTTCCTTCCCTCCCTCCCTCCGCCCCACCACCCGCCGCCTGCCTTCCTCCCTCCCACCCCCACGCGCCCGCTTTTAAGGTGGAGCCCAGGGGCCCCCCACCCGCCCCCTTTACCCTGCGCTCTTGCTCACTCCAGCTCGCTCCGACCCCCCCCTTACAACTCCCGCGCGCTTTTTAAGGAGGCGCCGCGGAGTTGGCGCCGGGGCGGGGGTGGGGGAAAAGCAGCGGGCGGGGGAGGGGGTGGGGAGCGCCGGTGGGGGGAGGGGAGAGGGGGCGGGCTGGGCGGACGGGCGGCTCTCCGCCGCCCTCCAGCCATTGGGCGCGGGACCCAGACGTCCCGGCGCCCAGCCCCCATCTCCACGCCTTCCAGGCGCGCTCCGCTCTCGGGACCGCACTTACCGGGAACTCGCCGCTCGCGGGCCGGGCGGCCGCGCTTAGGTGCTTATCCGGCGCTGCGGGCACCCTTGGGCCGCCACCACTCCAGTGGCCCTAGGGTTGAGAAGGCGGGGAGAGAGACGCTCACCGTCTTCCCCACCCTGACCGCTCCTAACCAGGATCGCTTCCCACTCCCGCCGCTCGGCCTCTGGGCGCATTGGCACTAGAGTCTCCTTGGAGCTCCCTCTCGACCCGGGGCTGAGGGGGCGCGACGCGGACTTGGGGAACCCTGAATTCAGGGTTATAGGGCAGTTTGGCGCCCCCTTCTCCTGCAGGGCCTGGCGAGGAGTGGGCGGAAGTCAGCTGAACCTGGTTTTACAAGGTCCCGATCAGTCTGGACACTGGGGTGCGAAATTCCCTTTCCAACCCTTCTAGGAGTATGTGGGTATGTGTGTTGGGGGTGGGGTGGTGTGGTGGTAATGGTGGTGTTTGACCGAAGTCGGGAACACCGGGGACACTTTTTTTTTTAAACAAAACTTTATTGGTAATAGTTTTCAAATATGTTTACAACAGCACACTGTTCAAGAGGAAGTCACGTCCTTCCCAGCACACCGGTTGAATCACCCTGCGCCCACCCGGGGCCCCACCCCAGGCCTGAGGGCTCCTCCTGGGATGGGGTTAAGTTATGAGAGGAACAGATTTGGGGTTGAATAGGGGATCCCCACTTTTCTACTAAGAGGAAAATGTACAAGTGGGGGGAAGGGATGACAGCTGACAGCTAAGCAGAGGGGCACCCAGGATGAAGGGGCCGGGGCTGTTGGGTGAATAAAACAGACAGCCTCTCCCTAGCAATCCTGGCCTTGACCGAGGCCACAGAGGCAGAGGGGGGCTTTGCCTCCCTTTTGTGAGGGGCAGTGGGGGAGGGGGTGGTGGTGAGGTGCGCTTTCCCAACTGAGCTGAGAGGAGGCTGGACATTAAAATCTAGCTGAAAATAAAATTAAGGTGTTTGGGGAAGTGCTGCTGGGAGAAATACCCTGGGCTTGGAGCTCCCCTCTATCTTTTGGGGGATAACTCCTCTTTGGCAGGGAGAGGGGCAGCTGCTTTGTCTTCAGCCCAAGGGTGAAGAAAGATCTGTTGGGACAGGAGGGGGTAGGGGCTTCCTGAAGGGACTGATACCCTTCCAGGCTTTGCAGGGGAGGGAGATTAGCAGTTTGGGGGAGAGATTGGAACCCCAGCTCTTTCCTTTACAAGTCAGTCTGCTTCCCAGCCTTGTTAAAATGGATCTGAGGGGGGGATGGGGGCATGGGAGGGGAGCATAGGAAGGTGGGAGGGAGGCACTGGTGGAACTTAAATAAGTTTGTAAATTGGTTTTTAAAAAAATTCTAGAAAGTAGCCCACTGCACTGGTTACTAAAATCTCTCCTTCCTGGGTAAGATTCCTTTGATGGGAAGGTTAGCCATTCTTCCTTATCAAGTTTGCTGGTGGTTTGGTGAGGGAGGTGGTGAGGGAAGGGGGCTTGAATTAAGTTTGGGCCCCTCTTTCCACACCCTATCCCTGGATACACTAGCAAGATCTGGTCTGAGTAGAACAGACACATTTAAAACAGGCAGAAGTGGGCTAGGGTGGAGAAAGGCAAAAGCATTAGGGAGGGCAGGAGGGCTAAGGGGCTGACGGGGAGCAGCTGGTGTTTCTGTCCCTCTGCTGAATATCTGGGCTTTCTGCTCCCCTACCCTGGAGGTTGGGGTGGGGTGAAGTTAGATGCAAGGAACTCTGGGGCCCTCTGGCTGTTCAATCCAACCCTCCCACCCACCCCCCACAAAAAAGAAAGAAAACCCTTGGGGGTACAGGCACACCCCTAAAACTCAGAAAACTCCTTGCCACACTTCTCATTGATGGAGACTCTGATCTCTTCCTCTTCGTAGTCATCAAAGTTACTTGTGTCCCCAGGGCCTTTAAACTTTGGTATGAAGGGAGCTTCCACCTGGAGAGGAGTCAAGAACCACCCAGACCTCAGCACTCAACATAATTCTTGTCGAAATAATAAATACAAATGGTCTAACATTCATGAGATAACTAACTCGGACTCAGGCCTAAGCTTAGCATTAGGGTATGGACCCACTTTCACAACCCAAAAATCTTACAGCCAACTCACCAATGGGGAAATGACTTTCCAGAGAGGGGTGTCTTCTGTTCAAGGTCACAGAGTGGCCAGTGACCCTACAATGCCATTTCTAGACCTCCATTGCTCCAAGTTATCCTAGTTAGAATGACCCAGAGCCCATGGCCTATTTTCAAATTATTTTACCCTTTCCATCTCTCTGCTGACAGCCTTCCCTGGTTCTTGGTCTGCCCCCAAAGCCCTCAAGATACTCAGGAGTGGGCCCCACCTTCCTCTGGTAGATGGCGATCCAGTCAGTCGTAGCAAACCACTTGTGGTTCTTGATGTCGTTGACCCCGTTCTTGAGGTTCCCAAAGCGTTTGGTAAGATCCACCTGCAGGAGGTTCCGCAGCAGATCCTTCAGGTCAGAGCTGAAGTGGGATGGGAACCGCACCTGGGGGTGAGGGTTGGGGTGACACAGATAGGGTTGGAAACTGCCCTGGATCTTGGGGACCCATAACATTGTCTTCGCTGTTCAACAGTCCTATGGAGGATCACCTCGAGTGTGCGTTGGAATCCCATTAAAAGTTAATCAGGGCTGTGGCAGTTTCTGATTCAAAAGGTCTGGGTTGAGGCCTGAGAGTCTGCATTTCTAGTTTGTTCCCTGGCCAGACTGATGGTGCTGGAGAGGGGACCACTTTGAGACTGCTGCTCCAAGTTAAGTGCTTCAATGGTTCTCATTTTAGAGAAGGAAAAACTGAGGCTTGAAAGGGTTAAATAGCTTGTCCAAGGTCACACAGAGGAGTGCAACATGGTGGCTCCATCTTGGATCTGTTAAGACTCTAGAATTTGCATTTAGCAACTGCCTCCTAAGGTGGCTCTGTTGGGGTCTGGAGACTTCGGAAATATTCATGCTTATGAGAGAAACGATTGGTTTTCTATTTCTCTCTCTGCATAGTTATGGCTCTTCTATCCTTTAAGGTTCAGTTCAAATCTTCCAAAAACTTTTCCTAAATGCTCTGAACTCACAGCCTCATGTCCAACTATTCACTGGATTTACAGCTACAAGAACCAATTTCCAGCACTGCTCTGCCTCCTACAGGCTGTGACCGTGGCCATGGCCTTTAACCTCTCTGAGCCTGTTCTTGCCTTTCTGGCACGGGACAGATATCCTAGGGTTGCATGAGGGAGATAATACTGCTGAGGGTGCGTGGGAACTATGAAATGCTACAAAGAAGGGAGTTATGCTCTTCTCCTCTTCCCCCATGGAACCTTCTATAGCTTTTTCTTTGTGTTCCACCTTCCTACTTACGGCCATTCTCTTGGCAATTTCTATTGTACCTGGTGGCAGACCTCATCTTTCCCTTTCTTGTGGCCCCACTTTGCAGCTGGTGATTTCTTTCAACCTTTGAGAGGCAGGTGGCTGGTTTATCAGTTCTCATGTGGGTCAGATGAGGCTCAGAGGTGGAAGGCCCTTGCCTGAGGTTTCAAAGCCAAGGGGTAGCAGAACAGGGATCTGAATTCCAAACAATGCCCCACCCCCACCCCCCTGCCCCCAACTGGCCTGAGCCAGTAGTTGCTTCCACCATTTCCTGGCCCAGGGGGAGAGGTAGTTGTGCCTGCCCAGCAAGATGGGAAAGCTGAAGACAAAAGTGGGGTTCCCAGCCTCTCTTGGGCCCTTGGATCTTGGACTAGACATATCTGCTCACCATACCTCAGCTTTCTCAGTCCCTCAGAGCACTGTTAGGACAAAGGTTGCACGGGGGGGGGGGGGGGGTGCGCTGTGGGTGCTAACTCTAACAGTCCCCTTACCTGCACCCTCCGAGTTATGAACTCTGCCTGTGAGAAAGGGAATATGGACAGCACACCCCCAATGACTGCCCAGTGGGGTCTGAGAACCAAATCCATTAGCTTTTCTGCTGCAGAACTTGTGAAAATTCACACTAAGGAATATGATTAGAGGTGAGGGAGGCCTCACGTAGGGCAGGGCAAGAGTGCAGGTGAGGCTTGGGACTTGAAAGCTGTTGGGAGATTGGCACTGGGTCCAGGGATAGCCAGTGAGGTTGTGTGAGGTATTCACCTCTGTTAGCATGGCTGATGCACCTGGCTTTGCTGCCTGGACTGATGTAACAAACTTCTAGGTTGTTCTGACAATAATGGTGGGTGGGGAAGGGTCTGTTCTGGGCAGAGCCCCTGCTTCCAAGCCTCACCTTCCCAGAAACAATCTTCTCGTAGATCTGAATGGGCTGGTCAGCGAAAAAGGGTGGGTAGCCAGCAGCCATCTCATAGATGAGAACCCCCAGGGCCCACCAGTCCACAGCCTTGTTGTAGCCCTGGAGTGTGAAAGAGGTGCATGATGAGAAAAGGGTGAGGACAAGGCATGGGTAGAGCAGGCCTCAGGGAGGGGTAGGAAGGTACCTACTTTGCTCAGGATGATCTCAGGGGCCAGGTACTCAGGAGTCCCACACAAGGTCCAGGTGCGGCCCTTTACACGCTTGGCGAAACCAAAGTCTGTTACCTGTGGATACAAGAGTGGGGTTGGTCAACAGAGAGGGAGAGAGGGTCTAGGCCATGGCCACCTGGGTCTGTCCCGGGCCCAGCCCAGCAGGTACCTGAATATAGCCCTGCTGGTCTATGAGAAGGTTTTCCGGCTTCAGGTCCCGGTAGATGAGATCGAGTGAGTGCAGGTACTCGAAGGTCAGGACAATCTGGGCAGCATAGAAGCGGGCATGGGGCTCGCTGGTGGGGACAAGTGTAGAGGGGATGGGTGAGAATGGGTGGCCATATCCAGCAGGACCCATCCACTCTGAAATGGCCTAGCAGGGGGCTGGCTACCGAGTTGCCTTCAGCCCAGCTATCCAAAATGGGTAAGATGAACAGCCTTATTCATACAGAGCTCCAAATTGGAAAGAGCCCAGATGTCTATCAACAGAGGAAAAGCATCACAGATTGTGACAGATTCATACAGCGGAATACTGCCCAACACTGCCACTAGGATAAATGATGAATATGCTCAAAACCGTGGCTAGATCTCAAAACAATTATGTGAGGAGAAAGAAGAAAAAAACTGTGTGATGCCATTTATATCAAGTCCAAACCTAGACCAAACACATTCTATGGTGTCTAAAGCCAGAAGGGACAATTGCCTTTGTTGGGGTGGTGATCTCCTAAGAAAGGGATTCGAGGGAATTTTCTGGGGTGATGAAATGCTCAATATGTTGTTTTGGGTGGTGGTTACACAAATGTGTGCAACTGTCAAAACTCATGGAACTTACTATTGAAGACCTGTGCATTTTATTGTATGTAAAATGCACAAATATGTGAATAATCAAAACAATAGCATACATTTAAAAACTGCATAAAACTGCCAACTTAAATGGCAATACCTAAGTTACCAAGTTTGTTTTGTTTCATGGTGGTGAGTCATTGCAGTTTCCTCAGCTCAGGGGTAATAAGAACCCACAGAGACCTCGAGAGGACACCTCCACATCTCCAGAGGGCTTGGTTGTGTGACATCACCTGTGGACACCCCTAGGCCTGGTGTGGCTGTGGGCAGCCCACACTCACCTGAACCTTCCGATCCGCCGTAGGTGTGAGAACATTTCCCCGCCAGGCACATACTCCATGACCATGTATAAATTTGAGTTGTCCTGTGGGGAGCAGCAGCTGATCAGGGCCCTGTTCCCCAAGCCCAGGGCCCCACTGAAAGGCCTGGTGCCCTCCCTTGACGAGTAGGCATCATAATAAGGTGACATACCAATCTAGGCTCCTATATGAAGTGTGTACCAAGCACTGGGTGCTATGATCACTGAGCTACCTGTCTCATTTCCCTCCACCCACGAGGAAAAAGGAACAGCCATTATCCTGCTTATAGGGGTGGGGGGATGGTGGGGGAGGTGAAAGGGAAGGCTGGCTACAGGATTTTAGACTAGAGAGGTGATTCCATGGCACTTCATGTCTGTGACTATCCTGAGCAAGGCTCTTGGGCCATTGTTTTGTCATCTGTAAATTGGAACCAGAACGGGCTACAGAATTTGCGCACCCCATCCCCTGCCACCAAATAAAAGTTTGAGTCTCCTTGCTAAACAAATGATTATGTCCTGACTGGTGCAGCTCAGTGGGTTGGTTGCCGTCCTGCAAGCTAAAAGGTCACTAGTTCAGCTTCTGGTCAGAGCACATGCCTGAGTTGTGGGCCAGGTCCCTGGCTGGGGTGTGCCAGAGGCACCCAATTAATATTTTGCTCTCCCATTGATGTTTCTCTCCCTCTTTCTCCCTCCCTTCCCCTCTGAAAATAAATCTTAAAAAATTTTTAAAAAAATGATTATGAATTTCAAGACAGCAGCACAGGCCCTTGTGACTGTCCAGGTGGCAGGTCCTGAGTGGACTTTCCCAACTCTTGAAGTCTGACTTAGGCCAGCATCCAAAATAGCTCTCACAGGGCGCTTTGCTCCTTAAGTGTTTAGAACTGTTAGGTCAGTGTTCTGATCCCCAGTTTACAGATGTGAAAACTAAGCCTCAGGGCAGAGAAGTCCCTCGGGTCAAGCGGGCTGAGCTGGCATTTAAACCCAGGGCCTATGTCAGGTTTTTGTAAATAGAGCAGTGATTTTCAGGAATGTCACTCAGGTTGACTGACACGAACACCCAAGGTTATCAAGACAGACCCAGTAGTTGAACTTGGGCATATCGGAGCCCCTTGGGCATGACCCTCACCCGCAACCCGAATCAGGGGGTGGGCCTTTCCAGGGCAGCTACTGGTTATCCTCAGCCCCCAGGCTTGGTTTCCCTCTTTGCCCCCTCTATTCCCCAATGGCTGGGATCCAATATGGTGATCTCGTCCCCACCTTGAAGGAGAACTCAAGTCTGACAAGGAACGGAAAGTTGACAGCTTGCAGGATGCGCTTCTCATTCAGGGTGTGCTCGATCTGTTTCAGCTTCACCACCTGCGGGAGGAAAGTGGGTGGAGAGGAGGAGATATGAGAGCAGCCCTTGTCCCCCTGGCTCCTGAAGTAGGGAGCCAGGCTGGGCTGGTTCCTATGAGTATCTGTGGCCTGTGGAGCCCTTGGAGGGGTGCTGAAGACAACAGGAAGGCTGAGGCTGCCTGGCCCCACACAGCATGCAGTTCAGGGCAAGAATATACGAGTCAGAGGGCCTCTCAGCCCAGAGAGATCAGAGCCATGATGGGAGAAGCTTGGGGCCTGAGGATGCCCAGATGAGTTGGAGGGCAAAGTCTGGGGCAGGGATAGTCAGTGAAGGCTTCTTGGAGGAAGAGGCAGCAGAGCTGACATGGAAAGACACACAAGAACAATGCCCAAGAAGTAGGGAGTTTATAAAATACTTCTCTGCATCTCCAGTACCCCCACACATCCACTTGAACTACAGGCTAATTCCTCCTCAGCTCTCAGCTATCCCCAGCAGGCACCACATGCGCAGTGAGGGGAGCTGTGAGGGCTACGCACTGTGAACGTGCCAGTTCTGAAACCCAGAAGAGGAGCATTGACTTGTCTAAGGTCACAGGCACTGAGTCAACAGCTGCCTGGTGTACCGCACACTGGCAGCCTGGCTATTTAGTCAACTCTGGACTCTTGTGCTGGGGCCTTTTCTGCTTTGTTCACAGCTGTGTCCCCTTAGTCTATACCTGCACTGCCCAATGCCATCCACACAAGCCACATATGGCTACTGAGCGCTTAAATGTGGCTGGGAGACTAGGGAACTGAGTTGAAAATTTGAAACATTGCCCTAATTAGTGGCACAAGTGGATAAGGCGCTGGCCTTCGAACCCAAAGGTTGCTGGTTCGATTCCCAGCCAGGGCACATAACCAGGTTGCAGGCCAGGTCTCCAGCCAGGTCCATAGCTGGAGGCAAGGGAAAGGTAACCATACATTGGTGTCTCTCTCTCTCTCTCTGCCTCTCTCCCTACCCCACTCTCTAAAAATAATAAAAATAAAATCTTAAAGAATAAAAAAAATTTTTTTTTTAAATTTGAAACACCTAAAGTGACCATTTAAAAACTGACACGGCATAATTACTGGACAAGTTTTAAGCCTGCATGGAACAACTTGGGCTATGCCAATCTGCTTTTCCAATTTCTCTTTTTCTTCTTGCCTTTCCAATGAAAATTTACCCTCAGAACAGAGACATGTTGTAAGTGTAAAAAGCACACTGGATTTTGCAGACTTGGTATGGAAAAAAAGAATGTAAAATGTCTCATTAATGATATTTTGCATTGGTTACATACATCGAAATTATAGTATTATTGTAGATAAACTGGCTTAATTACAAAATATTGTTAAAATGCTTTGCACCTGTTTCTTTAATGAGGCATCTAGAAAATTAAAAATCAGCCTTGGCTGGTATGGTTCAGTGGAATGGTGCTGGCCTTTGAACTCAAAGATCACTGGTTCAATTCCCAGTCAGGTCACGTAACCAAGTCTCCAGCCAGGTCTCCAGCCAGGTCCGTAGCTGGAGGCAGGTGAAAGGCAACCATACATGGATGCTTCTCTCCCTTTCTTCCTCCCTCCCTGCCCTTCTCTCTGAAAATAATGAATAAAATATTTAAAAATAATAAATAAAATTATACATAGCTTGTATGCCATTTCTACTGGACAACACTGCTTTAGAGTAGTGCCTGGCATAAGTAGGGTGTCAAAAATATTTAAAGGAAGCAGGTCCATGTAAATGCCACCTCTCTCAGGAAGACTTCTGGCTTCCTGGAATACAGGTAGGTGTCTAACCCCGTGCCCAGTGCCTGATTTTCCTTGGTAGTCCACCTGGAGGGGAACCTCCTAAAAGCAGCATGGTGTCCTTCTGGCCCTCAGGTCTAGCACATGATGGGGGTTCAAGAAGTAGTTGGTAAGTGGATACACGGGGAGAGTTCTCCAGGGAGCAGTGGGACTGAGTTGCAGAGCAGAGCTGAGCTCACCTTTTGTTTGTCCAGAATCTTCATGGCAAAATGGTTTCCAGTCTCCTTGTGTTTCACTAGCATCACTCGCCCGAAGGAGCCTGTGCCGAGGGTCTTGATTCTTTCAAACTGATCCAAGTGGGCTGTATTCTGTGGGTGGAGGGGTCGGAAGAGTCAGAGCCACTCCTCCCTGTGCCCTGCTGGGCCGAGGTCTGGGGCATCCTCTCTGCCACCAGCAGAGGGGACCCTGGGGAACAGGGGGAGTGATGGAGTGAGGACAGGGGATGGAAAAACAAGATGGCGAAGGGCACATTCCTTGAGGCGAGTGGCAGGGGCCAGATATGGCCCTGGCCTAGGGCCCAGGAGCTGCCAGCAGCTGTGTGGGGGGCAGGGGCCACCACTTGTAGGGGACAGTAGGGTGGGAGAGCCTGGCAGTGGGTGATCAGGTACCTCTGCCCAGAAGCCCCCATGGGTGTCAAGGCACCCTCCACAGAGTCCTAAATTCTAGCCATGCCACAGGGATAAAGCTGGAAGAAAGGGGGCCATCAGCTCACCCCTCCCAGGGCTCTGTACCCAGGGGATTTACCTGAGCGGGACTTTCCCATTTTTTAAGAAAATCTTCTTTGGCTTTGGCTAAGAATTCTTTCACTGGAAGGAAGAGAGGGGAGAGTTAGATGGAGACTCCATCTCATTGGGGCAGGCTTAGGGTATTCCCAATGAGATGCCCATTTGTGAAAAAGTGGGGTACAGCTATTTCAACCAGAGTCTCATTTTTCCCCCCAGGGGCTTTGGGTGTCCTGGCTGAGTCTGAAGGCAGTTTGGGGGCCCCTGATCTGGGCAGGGGCCTGAGTCCCCTTTAATACAGAGAGGTGGGATCCAGCCTCAGCTCTTCCAAAATGGGGTATGCTGCAACTTGTGGGTCACTCTCAGGGGTACAGAGGGCAGTACCCAGGCCAGCCCACCCCCACTTGCCCCAGTTCTGACCGACATTCCACGGCCAGAGACGACGCCAGCTGAGGTATTTATAGCTTCAGGATTTGGCTGTTCCTCAGGCCCCTTCTCTGGGGAGGCTGGTCCGGGGTGGAGGCCTCTGGGGCTCGGGTAGCAGGCGCCCTTGGGGGCTCAGCTGTCGCCTGGGTCCCAGCTGGCTCTGTTCCCACTTTTGCCAATTCAGGGGCCCTTGCTCCAGAGCTGGTTCTGGGGAGGCCTTACCCACCAACCACTCTCCAGGGGCCCCCCAAGAAGAGTACCACCATCTGGCTAACACTAAAGATTTCACAGTGGGCAGACCCTGGGCCTGCTGCTTTGTCTCTTCTATCTCATTTGGTTAGCTGGCCGACTTTCCATTTACCCTTCTTCCCATTTAATGCTCTAAGAAATTGAGGTTTGAAAAGAGTCATTCTTGCCAGTGACTAAGATCAAGCTCAGATCCCACCCTGGTCCCTGATAAACTGTGTGACATTATGCCACTGACTTTACCTCTCTGGGCCTTGGTGGTTGTGAGGACTGAAGGGTGTTGGCAAAGGGTGTTGGGCAGTAGCCTGCATGAGATTCAGGCCACATAACTGTAGACTATTAATTTTGCTCCCAAGTATTTGAAAAATTGAGATAGAAAATACAAGTGATGTGTTGAGTGCTCAAATCTTAAAAATGTGGCCTGATGGACTTATGGATCTATCCTTTTAATTAGACCCTGGGGCCAGGCATGCTGTGGTTCAGGGGCCCTGTGTGTGCCAGTCCCAAGCTGAATGCTTTCTGTGCTTAAGTCCTACCCTGATGGCTCAAGCTGCTATTACTCTCACTGTACAGGGAAGACTGACCAGGCTGAGGTCACCTGCCAGACCTCACTGCTCACAAAATTAACTGGTTTGGTCACTAGGGTGGTCCACAGATAGACCTGTCCTTAACCCCCTGATATTCCTGGATGGTTGCCACCCTGAGGGGTCCTGCACACTTGTACTTTGGCCTTGCCTGTCACCTGTGTGCCCCACCCACATGTAGTACGAGGAGTACCACATGACCATTCCTCCACTGTTCCCAAGACTCTCCTGTAGCATTCTGACAGAAGAAGCTTCCATGGGGCTACAGGAGTGGTAGATGGAAAAGAAGCCATTGATCATGAAAGTCCTATAAAGAGTGACTGAGCAGAAGTTCTGGCTGGCGGCACAGTGGATAAGGCACCAGCCTGCGAACCCAAAGGTCGCTAGTTCGATTCCCAGCCAGGGCAACATAACTAGGTTGCAAGCCAGGTCTCTAGCCAGGTCCATGGCTGGAGGCAGGTGAAAGGCAACCATACATTGATGTTTCTCTCCCTCTCTTCCTTTCTCCCTTCCCCTCTCTCTGAAAAATAATAAATAAAATATTAAAAAAAAAAAAAAAAAAAAAGAGGAAGGAAAAAAAAAGAAAAAGAAAAGAGTGACTGAGCAGAGAGAAAGCAGTCAAGGAATGGTCAGGTGTCCTAGGCTGGTGCCTGGCTGGTCTACCGAATGAGAGACCTCTCTGAATCTGGGGACAGCACCACATCCAATGCTTTCTCTAGCAGAATCTTTTCTGATGCATACAATCTTCCTTGGGTACCTTCAATGCATACACTAAATTCTGAAGGAAGATAGAAGAGATGGTGATCTCTTGGAACTCTAAACTTACCCATCCAGGAAGGTAGGGAGAAGCAGGCTTGCAAAGAAGCCAGAATACCTGGTCCAGCTTCCCTTTTTACTCTCAGCCACCCCAGAGAACTACTTTTCTGACTTGGGTACCCCATTAAGAAGCCCCACAGGGTGCCTTGATATCACCTAGCACATCCCTTCTTTATTTTCTCTGGTGGTATCAGCTTGGGGCTGGGGCACAAGGGAGGGGCAGACTTGGGAAGCACAGGAAGATAAAGAGGAATAATGATGAAGGGACCCCCAGCCAGAAGCCCCCATACTCACCTCTGCTTTCTGCCTCCTCCAGCAGAGGGTGCAATGGAGTTTGGGGATGGAGTGGGATGGGGTGATCTGGGGCTTGTTTGCCCCTGACTAGGGAGACTCAGGGTACTGGCTGTTGCTTAGGTGCCCAGAGGGTGTGGCGCAGGTAGCTCAGGAAACGAATAGTCAGATGGGCCCAGAGGAGTAGCTGCAGCCATAGGTGGAAGGTGGTCTCTGAGTCTCTACTCCAGCTATTGTCTGACCTCAAATCCATCCCAGGCTACATGGGATCTCCCTGGAATCTTCTCTTTGCAGGGGAACCAGGTATAGGCAGAGCCGAGCTGGCTTCCTCTGGAGGGCCTCAGGGGACCCTGGAGGAGGAGCTGGTTGCTAGGGAAGCATTTAAAGGTACCTGCTCCTAGCTGGCCAAGATTTGTAAAGGCCCTCGTTGGCAGGAGGCAGTGGGAAGATTCTCCCTAGGATATCCCTCCCGGCTGACCTGCCTGCCCCAGGGGGTGGGGTGCTAAAGCTAACTTCCCATTCCAGAGACTTCACTGCACCCAGGGTAACAGACCCTGACTTCCCCAGTGCTGGACTACCCAGAGGATGGTACCCGATGTGCCAGGGGCAGCAGTGCCCATGGGGCAGAGGAGAAGGAGTTAAGGCTTAGGTCCAGGCAGCAGCCAAGGGCTCCCTAGGGGCTAAAGAGGCCCCTGAGCGCCATTAATTAGCAGAAATAGCAGCTGGATAGAAAGGCAGAGAAGGGGATGGGGGTGGGAGGGGGTTCAAGAGCCACTTTGTCTCCTCCCCAAATCCTGCTACCCTGAGAGAAAAATGGGTACATCTGGCTTTCTCTTGTTCCTATGCAGGCGTGGAGAGTGGAACGGCATCCTGGGATGGCCTTGGCCTCTGTCAAACCTTGCCCTGTGCTTGGCTGTGCTCTAGGCCATGAAGTCCAAACCGGAAATGAAAGGCTAAACCAAGGGGTGGGGGAGGGGAGGCTGCCTTTACCATCTTCCTTTTTTCCAGATCCCAAAAGTGGAAGGTCAGTGGCAGCTTCTCCCACAGTGCCCAGCACCCGTGGCCCTTCTGACAACAGGAAGTGGCAGAGAAGGGAAACCCAGCCAGCTGCTGACTTGTGAAACCTGCTGTCCTGCCCATGTCTTCCACAGGGAACATGCCAGCCTCCATCCTGCTTCAGATTTGATTTGGGAGCATAAAGAGAACCCCAGATACCTTTCAAAAAGCCAGGACCACAGCAGGAAGCAGGAAACAGGAGCCCAGCCTCAGGCTCCCAAGACAAGTCTCCACACTCTTTGCCCACTGAAACCTGGTTGCCCAAGGAATTGTGGGGCAAGGATGCCAAGCATGAGCTGGGACCCCTACTGCAGGTCCTCTAGTCTAACTTGGATCCTCTGCTCTGGGTTGGAACATCCCCCTGTATGAGCTGGACCCCAACACTGGGCAGAACCATTCCATAGTCTGATGGATGCCCACTCTGTACTGGACCATTTGACCTGGGCTCTTTGGTCATCCCTGTTCCAACCTGGACTCCATCACTGAGCTGGACCCCAGCACTGGGCTGGGCTGCCCCACTGATGTGCTCTGAGCTGGACTCCTGCTCTGGGTGGACTATAGTCCCTTGTCTGGACTGGGAAACCCATCCCCACTGCTATTCCCCAGGCCCCCAGCCCAGGGTCGTAAGGGAGGGGTTTCCAGGGCCAACCAGAAGTCCACAGACTTTTCCTCTCCACCTGCTCCCCAAACCCTACTGTAGCCCCTCCTTGACTTAAGGGGCAGAGTGTCTGGAGAGTTGCTATAGCAACAGGGTTCAGCCTCACCATCGTTGGGGCTGGAAGCCATCACTCAGTCTTTCGCTCACCAGAACTATGGTGGCTGGGAAGGCTCAAGAGACCTGCTGCACCAGCTTGGCGGCCCATCCCCAGAGACCTGCCTATAGGGGGAGCCAGGGAGTTGTGGGGCTGGTGGCAGGAAAAGAAACTCAACCTGGGCCAATAGGTGCAGGGGAGGGGCAAATGGGACCCTCAGGTTTCTGCAGGAATGACAGGGCTAAGGGAAAAAGCTACGTTGGCAAGACCCTCTTGGGCACCTATAAAACTGCCAACGCACAGGTGTTTGACTCTCTTGCATCTTGTAATTCTGTAGGATGTTAGACGGTGGCAATTCTTCCCTTCAGGAACTTCTTGGGGACACTTTTCATTCTTAGAATCTGGATCTGCTTGTTTCTAGGGCCTGATATAAGTGTCTGGGTGCTCCCTTTCACCAGCCCTACCCCTTCCCCCATGGGCCAGCTCCCAGGGGTGATTTTAGCCAGTGCCAGCCAAGGCCTGAGCCCCACTTGGCTGCCTATCCCAGGGACCTCTTGGGGCCAGTATGCTCTCTCAACTTCTCCAGCCTGCTCAGAGCTGGGTGCTTGGTCTTTTTTTCCTCTGCCCTCTTAGCATCTTGTTCAGGTCCCTGCCAATGGCTTTGGTATTTAGTGGACAGATTTCCCCCAACCTACCAGAGGGTTGCTCTAGACGGACCCCTGCCCTCTTGGGAGGAGGCTGACACTGTCTTGCCCTGGCTCTGGACAGTGGCACAGGGGGCTACATGATGTCTAACTAGTGACTACCAAAGCTTGGGCATTATCCTTATCCAAGAATGGCTGGCCTCTGGCAGATGAAATTCAGGTGCCCCCTGCAGGCTGACCTGGCTACTACCCCTAACTCCCACCCCACCCCATCCCAGTTATAAAAGGGCAAATTTTGTCTAACTCCATCCTTGCAGAATCAGCGCTTCAAGCAAAGAGGGGCTTCCTTCCTTATCCTATTCCTTCTCAGAGAGCCCCTGCAAGTTCCTGGAAGGAAGTACTGCTTAGAGTATTTCCCAATATGTGACATACGTCCCATTGGCAGGGCATGAAACTTAAGGGATGTTTCACTTTTCTAGTCACATTGTGTGGCAGAGAGAATATAACTGGTACAGCAATCCCATTATCATTTATATTACTGCTTAGGGCGGATCAAAGTTTACATCTGAACAAAAGGTAAGTCAAAATTTTTATTATTTTAAATTAAGAAAATATAAGTGGATAGAACAAAAATCAAAGAGGTAAGTTGAGAATGTCTGGGTTGGAAAATTCTGGGGTCCAGGAAGCTGGCTGGTAGGCAGATCTGGATGTGAATCCTGCCTCTGTGATATCATCTATGTCAAAATCAGAAAGTTGTTTAGAAAATTCGGAAAATAACTTGTTATGAAAATCACTCAGCCCTGGCTGGTGTTGCTCAATGGGTTGAGCACCAGCCTGTGAATCGAAAGGTTGTCGGTTCGATTCCCAGTCAGGGCACATGCCTGGGTTGTGAGCCAGGTCCCCAGTTGGGGGTGCATATAGGAGGCAACTGATCGCTGTTTCTCTCCCTCCCTTCTCCTTTTTCTAGAAACGAATAAATAAAATCTTTTAAAAAGAAAGAAAAAAGAAAATCACTCAAGCAGATAGATCTATGGAAACCATTTAGCCTGGCATGTCCTAGATGCCCAATAAATAGTGGCTATATTTCATCGTGATAGTCTGTTCCTGGTGTCTGCCCTGTGTTCTGAGAGAATTAGTGGTTCGTTCTGGAACCTCTGATCTTTCTCCCTGTTCAGTACCCAACCCCCTTCCCCCCCAACTACATATGTTCTCTATGCCTTGAAAGTTTTCCAGAACTAGGTTATCCAACTTTCAACTGAGCCACTGCAATACATAGCTGCCTACCTCCACCTTCCACCTCCCAAGCCTCACCTACTGGGGACCCAGCCTCTCCCTCTCTGCCTAGCCCCCTCCAAGCTCATGCTCAGACCTTTTTTTGGTCACTACCCACCTGCTCCTCTGTCATCAAGTACTCAGCTACAGGCACTTGCCTCCATGTCCCCACCCGTCAGTGACATGTCAGCCCTCCTCATGCTGCTCAGCAACTCTAAGTTCTGCCATCTGAATCCATGTGAGAATAAAGTTCCCTGGTATTCATGTCCAGGTCTTTCTGGGAAAGGGCATTTATGGGACTCAAGACACTGGGGTTTGAGACCAGTAATTGGGAAGGGCATATCTGAATGTGGCCTCCCTTTTCACCTCCGACCGTTTCTGGGTAATGGGAAGTGGATCCTAGCTGAGGTCCAGCTTTAGACCTGGAGTGATAACAATTTAAGAGCTGGAGGAATTGAGGAAGGGGATAGAGGCCATTTCTGAAGGCATGTCCAGATATAGAACCTTTCTCCAGTCAGCTTGAAGAAGACAACATAATTTGGGGGCTAATGGGCAACAAGCCTCTTTCTGGGTAAGCCCTGCGAATGATCAGAATCTGTCCCTTGGCAAAGTAAGTCATCAGATGTCACTTATTACTCTCCTCGGCTGCCATCCCTGAGTCTCCTTTCTGACCATTCCAGCTCAAGCTAAATGAGCCTTGTTAAACTCAGGCACTCTTCATCCCCCACTTTTCATCCTCAGCCAGGGGAATATGGAGAAGCCCAGGGGACTGGGTGAATGACAGAGCCTCAGTTGTGAAACAACCATTTATTATTGAGGGGCCCTCCAAGGATCCTAAAGCTCACTGCACAGCAGGAGAAGAAAGGGGCTCTGCTGCCACCCCCAACCCCCAACTTGGTTAAAAGGAAGAAGTGAACCCAGCAAGAGGAGCTCAAACTTGGCTTTGGACACACTGAAGCAGTTCTCTAGGTTCACAAACAGTCTGCTGCCCCAGCCATGGACAGTCACTTGCTGGGAGGAGAGCGCACAAGCAGAGAAGCAGAGTGACAGGATGAGAGAGGGGCAGAGGGACCCAGAAAGAACCTGTCCCCCATGCCAAGCGACACAGAAGGGAAAAACAACACTGGAGGTGGTTCTGGGAAAATCTCAAGGGGGCAAAGTGGTTTTGGAGGGGGGCTGTGGTAAGGTGAAGA
>PVIW01011102.1:0-39699 GCA_004026585.1 Noctilio leporinus | reverse complement strand
TTGGTTCTGTTTTGCTTGTTGTTAGTTTTGTTCATTATTGTCCTGTAATGGGTGAGATCATATGATATTTGTCCTTCACTGACTGGCTTATTTCACTAAGCATTATACTCTCCAGTTCCATCCATGTTGTTGCAAAGGGTACAAGTTCCTTCTTTCTTTCTGCTATATAGAATTCCATTGTGTAAATGTACCAAAGTTTTTTGATCCATCTCATTTAGGGGAAAGCTTCCTCACCCACTCCTCTTTTCCCAAGTCCTTGGCTCTCTATATTAAATAGAACAAACTTCATCTCTGACTTTTTAGATGTGTCACACCTACTTTCTTTTTGTTTTCCATATTTTTGTCATCACCAGAACCACAAAGCACAAGATAGTCTATCTTACCCTGATAAATTTTTACAGCAATTTCTTACAGAATTGGCTAATTTTGCACTTATTAATTTCCTTGTCTCAACTTAAAAATAGATATTTGTAAATGTTTTTATATTTTTATTTTTCTTATTTTCCATATCATTCCATTGAAGAAAACTGGCTTTTTGATCTTACCTTCATAGATGTGGAATCAGAGAAACATGGAAGTAGTCATCTTATCCAAGGAACCTAGGGCTCAATTGCAAATATTTAATTAAAACTATCACATCTTTTCTTTCACCATTCAGCTATGAATGTGTTTAATGACCTCTGCCATTGGCCACAGTCCTTGAAACATGTGAAGAGGACAGGAATATTCTCACTGTTAGGCCTTAAGACACAGTGTGCAGGAAGACAATGAGGCAGTGCTGCGTGCAGTAGACTGGAAGTGGCTAGCGATGGGAACTGTTAAAGTTTCCCTGCATGAGGTTTTTTGGGGGCAAAAAAGGCTGGTGAAGCTGAAAGTCTAACAACTCAGTACAATTACCTGAACCCTGCAATAGAAGCACACACACTCCAGAGACTGCCTCCTCAGTTGTAGGAAGACTGGAAACAGCCTGGCCTACTGTACCCAGGAGTATCTGGTAAGCTCCTACAAGGATATTCCAACATAAAATGGCCTTTTTCATTGGTTACCTTGAAATTAAACTAGTGTAGTTCTTAGAAATAATAGTAGTAATAGTCATTGCAGATTCTCTATTGCCTTTGATAATATACCTGGCGGCAGTGCAGTACATCAGGGAAGATGCCCATACACTTCAAGGGAGGTGGCTCCTTGGCATTGAGGCATTTTCAAAGACAGTGACCTTGGGATATCCTGCCTTTTAGGTAACTTAGGAAAATTCATCACTCAACTCAAAGCCAACTGAAAATTGACAAAGCCATGCCTGCTGCATACCCAACTTAAGTATTCAATTTAGATAACCAGAAACATTAGAGCTCAGTTTCATTCTGCTTTTCATTTTTCTCTGAACCAGTTCATCCCTTCCTAATTATGACTAAAAACTACTCAAGCATAGAATTATCACAGCATTTAAACACTGCTGTGTTCAGGTGCTGCTATTATCTTTAAAAATCTGCATGTACAATTGAGCTCTAAGCCAAGAATATTTGACCTCTACTGTAAAAAGGGCTCTCTAAAAGCCCAGTGGCTGTTTCTTTTGCATGGATATTTACATAAATCTACATATTCATAATGAGCAGTTTTGGACCATGAGATTTTATTATGCTCTGAAAGTTTAGAACTAGTATAAATGACCTGTCAACACCAAAAACAGTGTGGGGATTGACTGTTGGAGGAGAGTGGGGTAGGCGGGTCAGAGGAGAGCAATGGGGAAAAACGGGACAACTTTAATAGAGCAATAATAAAAAAGTGTTATTGTGAGGCTTGAATGAGCTATTGTAATTAAAGTGGTAGAACTCTGCACTATTTAGTAAGTGTTCAATAAGTGTCAGTTATAATCTTGGTAAGGTGAAAGCTCATCATTATTTTTTTTATAAAAGGTTTATTTGTGTGTAATAAAATTCAACCCTGTTAGTGTAGATTTAAAAAAAATACAATTGATAAAGGAACCATGGACATGGACAACAGGTTGGGATTGACTTTGGGGGGAATGGGTGGGTGGGGAGGGGAACAGAGCGGAGCAAAAACAATACAACAACAATAAAATTTTTAAAAATACAATTGATATTAGTAGTGAAAATCATAGCTATCCAAGGGGAAAATATTGTTCAAGAAATTTATCTGGTTTTGGTATCAGCATAATGCTGGCCTCATAAGAATAAGTTTAAATGCATACCTTCCACTTTGTTTTTATTTTTTGAATAGTTTGAGTAGGACCAGTATCAATTCTGTAAGTGTTTGGTAGAATGCACCTATAAAGATGCCTGGTCCTATATATGATTCCTCAAACAAGGCAAGAAACAGGCAAAAGTAGACAAATGGGACTACATTAATCTGAAAAGCACAGTGAAAGAAACCAAAACAAAATGAAAAAAATAAAAACCTACTGAATGGAAGAATATAGTTTTGAGTAATATCTCTAATAAAGGGTTAATGTCCAAAATATATAAGGAACTCATATGACTCAACAACAAAACAATAAAAAATAAGCAGAGAAAATAGATATTTCTTCAAAGAAGATATACAGATGGCCAACAGACATAGGAAAAGATGCTAAACACCACTAATCATCAGTGAAGTGCAGATCAAAACCACAATGAGAATATCTCACACCTGTCAGAATGGCCATTATCAATAATTCAACAAATCACAAATGTTGGGAAGAATGCGAAGAAAAGGGAACCCTCATGCAATGTTAATTAGAGTGTAAATTAGTGCAGTCACTATGGAAACCAGTATGAAGTTTCCTCGATAAACTAAAAATAACCCACCAATCCTACACCTCAACATTTATATGAAGAAAATGTAAACAATTCAAAAAGACTGTTTTTATTGCAACATTATTCACAATAGTCAAGATATGGAAACAACCTTGGTGTCCATGGATAAAAGATGTGGTACATACATACAATGAAATATTACTTGACCATAAAAAAGAATGAATTCTTGTCATTTGCAACAACATGGATGGATCTAGAAGACATTATGCTAAGTAAAAAAGGCCAAAGACAAATACTGTATGATTTCACTTATATGTGAAATCTAAAACCACAAAAGACTCCCAGCCAAAATGGAGATGTAGGTAGACACACTGCATCTCCCTCCACCACTAAGAAGGAATACAACTACCTCAAAACTAGGGACAATCAGAAATTCCAGAAAATCAAGCTACATGGAAGTCCAACAAAGATATAAAGAAGAAATATCCATCCAGACAAGTAGGAGGAGCAGAGCTGGGACAGAGAGGGAGCAGTTTGGTGACTATGGAGTGACAGAGGCTGTGGTCAGCTGGCAGAAAGCACAGTCACACATTAAAACAAACAGACAAATAAACAACAACAACAACAACAAAAAAAAAAACATAGGGACATCTAGGGAGTGTTCCTGGTACCAGACCAGATTGCACAGTTCACAGTTCCAGTGCCAGGGAGAAAAATAAAGCCTCTTTGCTTCCGATTGTGAAAACCAGGAGTGGGGGAGAGGTGATTGGAGTAGAAGAAGAAACTGTCAGTCTCTCAGCAGAGTCCATTTCTTTTGAGACCTCTCAGTCCTAGAACGTCTGCAGACCCACTCACTCTGGGAATCATAGCCAGGGTAATAGCCAGAGAGAGGTGCCATTCCCATAAAAGAAGCAGGAAAAGTGTCTGGAAAAGGGGCAAATGCTGAGCAAGCATCATTGTTGTCTCTCAGATCCCTCCCCCAATACAGCACCACAATGTGGTGAGACAGGTTGCTCTATACTGATGAATACCTAAGGCTCCACCCCTTATAACATAACAGGAGTGGCAGCATTATCTAAGAAACAGAGGCAAACTCTGGAACCTGTCAAGTTGAGGAGACATTGAAGTATGGCCCAAAAAAGAGAAAGATCAAGGTTCAATCTAACAGCTGGGAGAAAACTATCCTAACTGATACAGAGTTCAAAATGCTGGTGATAAAGATGCTCACAGACTTGACAGATATGCTTGAGTATGCAAATGCAGAGGGGAAGAAATGAAGGCTATGCTAAGTGAAACAAAGGAAAGTCCACATGAAACTAATGGTAAAGGGAAGGAAGCAGGGGTTCAGATCAATGATTTGGAACATAAGGAAGAAATAAACAGTCAACCAGTATAGAATGAGTAAACAAGAATTGGAAAAAACAAAACAAAACAAGGAAAGCCTTAGGAACCTCTGGGATCACTTTAAATGTGCCAACATCTGAATCATCAGGGTGCTTAGAAAGAGAAGAGGAAGACCAAGAAACTAAAACTTGTGTGAAAAAATAATGAAGGAAAGCTTCCCTGATTTGGCAAAAGAAATAGACATACACTTCCAAGAAGCACAGAGAGCCCCAAACAAGCTAGACACAAAGAGGACCACACCAAGACACATCATAATTAAAATGCCAAAGGTAAAAAAAGATAAAGAGATTCTTAAGCCCTGGCTGGTAGCACAGTGAATAGGGCACTGGCCTGCAAATCCAAAGGTTGCTGGTTCAATTTCCAGCCAGGGCATATAACTAGGTTGCAAGCCAGGTCTCCAGCCATGTCTATAGCTGGAGGCAGGTGAAAGACAACCATACATTGATATCTCTCTCCCTCTCTGACTCTCTTCCTTCTCCTCTCTCTGAAAGATAATACATAAAATCTTTTTTAAAAAAGATAAAGATAATCTTAAAAGCAGCAAGAGAAAAACGAGTGTTACCTACAAAGGAGTTTCTATTAAACTATCAACTGATTTATCAAAAGAAACTCTTCGGTCAAGAAGGGACTGGCAGGAAATATTCAAAGTGATGAAAAGCAAGGACCTGTAACCAAGATTACTCTATCCAGCAAAGCTAACATTTAGAATGGAATGATAAAGTGCTTCAAGACAAGATAAAGCTAAAGGAATTCATTATCATCAAACCATTATTATATGAAATGTTAAAGGGACTTACTGAAGAAAAAGAAAATCAAAACTATGAACATTAAAATGAGAACAAACTCACAACTATCAACCAAAGAATCTAAAAAAACTAAAATCAAAAACAAACTAACCAGAATAGGTTCAGAATCACAGGTATAGAGATTATTGGGAAGGTTATTAGCTGGGAGGGGGAAGGGGAAGAAATGGGGAAATGGTGCAAGGGTTATGAAGCATAATTGGTGGAACGAGGTAGACAAGGGGAAGTTAAGAATAATTTAGGAGACCTGGCTGGTGGCACAGTGGATAAGGCACCAGCCTGCGAACCCTAAAGGTCGCTGGTTTGATTCCCAGCCAGGGCACATAACCAGGTTGCAAGCAAGGTCTCCAGCCAGGTCCATAGCTGGAGATAGGTGAAAGGCAACCATACGTTGATCTCTCTCTCTCAAAATAATAAAATCTTTTTTTAAAAAAAGAATAATATAGGAAAGGGTGATATCAGGGAACTTACATGTACACCCATGTACATGAACTAAAGGTGGTGGGATTGTGGGAGGGAAGAGGGATGCTGGGTGGAGCAAACAGAAAAGAAATTGAGACAGCTGTAACAGCATAATCAATTAAATATACTTATAAAATAAAAATAAAAACACAAAACAAAATGAACAAAGAAAACATAACAAAAACTTACTTTGATCAAATTATGGTTGCCAGGGGAGAGGAGGTTGGGGGCATGGGTGAAAAAGAAGGGAAATGTAGTCAAAAATATTGTTCTAACTATATTCAGTGACATTTAGTAGACTTATTGTGGTTATCATATTTTAAGATATATAAATGTCAAATCAGTATGCTGTATACCTGAAACTAATGTTATATGCCAACTATACTTAATAAATATAAATACAGAAATAAATTTCTTTTACAAATCACCTTCTGAATATGTCTTTTATAAATGAGAATGTAATTAAAACTCAAATTCATTGGGAAGTGAAAACTCCTTTTATAATAATTGTGGCCAATCCTCTGCCTTCCATTTCCACAAGGGCATAATGAAACTTCACATCTTAGAGGAATGAGAATTTACCAATTAAATGTTAATTATTCTTTTAAAATGTATTATTATTATTGACTGAGTTCTCATCCTGAAAGTAGGAATTTTTATAACTAGATGCATACCATGTGTCAAGTGATTAGAAAAAGTATATAAAAGAAGACTTTGCATTTCAGGCCATGTCTATTACTGGGAAATCCAAGGCTGGGTCCATTCTAACAGAGATCACTCCTCAGAGTTTTTAGATCCTAACCCCCTTACCAGCCTTTCACCCGACCCCACCATGCTACCCCAGCCATCAGGTGGCCAGTTTAAAGACTTATTTTGTGAGGGAATTTACATAGGCTTTGTTCTTTAATACAAGAGCATTCCTCTGCTTTTGTACCATTGTAAAGAAGACAGAGCATGGGGATTAAGAATAGATGCTCTGAAATCACTTATGGCTTGAATTCTGACCCTGTCACTTATGCCCTGTATGATTTCTGGTAAATTGCTTAAAATCAGTTTCCCTCTCTGTAAAATGACTTAATTATACTTACCTCAAACAGTAGTTATAAGGATTAGATCAGATAATGTACATAAAGTTGACCCATACAGAGAACTCAGTCAATAATGAGTATTATCATTATTACCTTAATTATTGTTGTTTTATTTTCTAGCCATTTCTGAGAAAGTCATCTTCCACTATTCATCAGATATCTTAGAGCTTTCAGCAATTTACCAACAGTTTGCTTGGCCTATGAATAGTAAGTACTATTAGTTAAATACATTAGAGGTCATTTAAAAAAATTTAGGCTAAATTTTCATTAAAGTTAGACCATGGAAATATCTATTGCATGATCCCACTTTTCCTGCCATTTCTCCATGACCTTCAAGTGAAAACTATTTCCATTGGCTCTCCCTAGGATCAGAGCTCTAATCTTTCTCCTGTTGTGTAGTATGTGGGTCTTCTCAATGTGCCTTCTTCACCCTGTAATTTTGATAGGACCCACTATTATATTCTGACCCTAAACCCAGCAAACCAATTTTTTTTCTTGGAAGTTTTTAGCTAACTGAAACTGTGAAAATGAAGTCACTTCTCACTGGCTGACATGGTTCTACACATAAATCAAAAAAGAAGATAGATGTGTGCCAATGATATTCCCAAATTCCTAAAGAGAAGTAATCAAATTGAACTCTCTCTGGACCCTTATATAGAGTAGATTTGTTGACGTAAGAAATGTTCAAACCTGTAGCATATTTTTCATTTTATTTAAGCGAAGTTGATGACAATTGCTGGGAAGCAAAATTTCAATGGATAGCAAAAATGCTCCAGGGAATTGTAGTTTTATTATTTTATACATTGGAATCAAAGGGAAATATATAGGGTTAAATGAAATCCATTGATGGGAGATTACAAGGGCTGGAGAAAGCAAAGCAGGAAAATCTCTGGAATTGGATAAAAGACAAAACAGAGAGACATACTGTTTTTACATTAGTGGATACAGAGTAGTTAATAAATTATGTTTACAGCACATAGAAATGGCATGTGGGCAAAAGATAACAATGAGGGTTCTGTGTTACACTGATATTTTAAAGGTATATTATCTTAGATGCACAAAGACAATAAATAGGCTCACTTCAGATAAAGACGGACCTTTGTAAAGGAACCTACAGGCCTAGGATGTGACTACCCACCATGATTGGACTTTAGTTAGGAATTTTTATATTCTTCTTTGTTGCAGGGGTTCATAAAAGATGAAAATTGTTGAGTTTCAGTAAAGTGGAATTTGAAATATGCCTCGAAATAATTTGGGACTTAAAAACACAAGAAAAAGGAAAGGGTATAGAGGACAATAAAAAGACAGAAGGAAGGATATGACTGGGTTGTTAACAGTATTGAAATGGGCCTCAGAAGAATAGCAAGTGTATCTGTAAAGCCCTCATTTGGTATAAGCCATTCTAGTATGCACCAGTTGTTCTTTTCCCCAGAAGTTTTAGTTATAATTAACCAGAAATGTTCATCATGAAGTTTAAATTCATTCTTGTTTTGTACCTCATGGAGCTAGGTAAGCATACTTGCACCAGAAACTAAAAGACATTCAATTATATTACAATGGTAACAAATGATTACTAACCTCTGTGCAAGTTGTTATGTTTGAATATTGCTATGTGCTTATCTTTCAGTAAACCTGTGCTTCAGAATTAAGCTTTTCAATACCTCTTAGCCTTTTATTCTAGGTTTAATTCTCTATTTTTTACTTGGCTCCTTACTGTCCAGAAGTATAAACAGTATGATAAAAATATACTGCTTCTAACTGATAATGGTGTGTGTGTGTGTGTGTGTGTGTGTGTGTGTGTGTGTGTGTGTGATGTTGTTTTAAAACTTCTTTTTCTTTTTTGGCAAATAATTTTTTCCTTTTGTTCTATTTTCCCTGTGAGGGAAACTCATTCCTCTGCTATTTAGAGGAACACACAAAAAAGGGAAAAGTGACTTGCAGGCACTTGCTAGATGATCAGCCTCTGAAGTAGCTTAAGAAATGAGTAAGGAAATGAATGTGAAGATTCTAGGTTTGATCTTGTCTTAAAGATTTGAAAGCAATTCTTGTTACCTCACTGTTTCATTTTTCTATTTATAAAATGGAGATGAAAATTCCTTCCCTCATTTCACCAAGATTATACCTGGTGCATTGAAATGGTAATAACTTGTCTATGTTTAAAATGTTACTGTTTTTCAATTACAGTTGTCCCATTTTTATCCCATTGCTTTCCCATGACCCACTTTCCCACCCCTGCTCCCACAGTCAATATTATCTATTTTTTAAAAAGATCATGATATAATTCAGATGTCCTTATATTTCTAATTTTCTTGAATATTCCCTAATTAAACACAATTGATCCTTCATGCATAAAGCCATGAACATTTCCAGGCAATCCCAACATTTCAATGTTCAAGTCATACTTCCTTTATGACAAACATACACAAAAATGTTATGAAGTTCCTTTCTCTGGCTCTTCTCTGAATTTTTGGTGTTGAAAATGTAAATCACTATATTGTTCAATGGAATATTTTATTTATATGTGTTTATTTTGCTCTTCATTTATATTTGTATTGAATGTGTTGAGGACTGGTTGGTGTGTCCAAATCCCCACATCACTGTTTTTCCTCCTAGCCCATCATTATCTTTTTTGTTTGAACATGTATTTTCATTTGCCTCACATAATTTGCCTCATTTTCTTCATTTCAGGAACTTCCATAAACATCCCTATAGTCTAACTAGGCTTACTGAGAAGGGAAATAATGAGTTTCACATCCAACTGTCTGAGACATAATTGCAGAATGTTTTTGTTCAGGTTCTTACTTCCAAAATTGAGACAGTGCAACTCTGGTACAGAATTTATGAGAGAGTATCAAACCCAGAGGAAGAAATTTCTAAGTTACTTTTTTTTTTTTTTAAGATTTTATTTCATTATTTTTAGAAAGAGGGGAAGAGAGAGAGGCAGAGGGGGCAAGAGACATCAATGTATGGTTGTTTTTCACCTGCCTCCAGCCACAAACCTGACTGGAGACCTGGTTTGCAACCTTGTTATGTGCCCTGGCTGGGGAATCGAACCTGCGACCTTTGGGTTTGCAGGCTGGCACCTTATCCACTGTGCTACCAGCCAGGGCTTCCTAAGTTACTTTTGATGCTGTTAATTTCACCACCTTTTCTTGCTTACCTGGACTGCTTGAAAAAAACTCTGAGTCTTTTCATTTCCCTATTGTGATCTTTTAATGGAAATCAGATCATATCACTCCCTGTCAAAATCTTCAATGCCTTGCTATTACAGGTAGAATAAAATTCCAACTTCAGCTTGGGTTGAAAGACTCAAGTCACTGGGGCCCTGCTCTTCCCGATGCTCATCTCTGCCACGCATCTTCTTCCCAAGTTTCTGCGTACTGTTGCTCCTGCATCCTCATAAGCTGTCATTTCCGATGTTTTTCTTTATGGCATTCAGATATCCACTAGACAAATTGCACATCCTTACCCTCTGATATGCCCTGCTTTTCTTTTTCTTCATATAATCACCTGAAAAACATTAAACAAGTTGTTTGTTTGTAAAATATCTCTCTTCAGAAACCATTTTTGGTATTAGTCACTACTATATCACCAGAAACTAGAACTATGCCTGACATATAATGAGTGCTTAATAAACATTTGCCAGTTAAATGAATAAATTATTCTACACATATTACATTTGTTTCTTTTGGCCAAGTTGTTATTATTCTTTAAAAGGGGGAAATAAACATCCCTGTCATTTTTATGAATAAACACTTTTTGGAAGATCAAGATAGTTTTGTCATCTATTTATATGAAAGCTGTTAATTCACTTCACAAAAAGAATTTCTATGTTTTCCTCCCTTTTTTGGTGTTCCTAATGATGTTGAGGATACTCAAGACTGAAATTGAAAAAGTAATGGTCACCCATTCGCCAGGCAACTTTCCTTTGATACACAGGGACAAGAGAAGGAAGAACAAAGGCAGGAGTAGCATAAAATTGATGACAAGCTTCATCCTGCTCTGGCTGGCTCTAGAAGAAATGTCAAGATGCTGGCAGAATTGCTAATAATTGAACCCAGGGTGGCCAAAGCTAGGACTAAACATAAATGTAAAAAATAAGTAACCTTCCTTTGATGCCATGTTATTTTTTTGCAAAGTAAATTTGGCTACAATAATACCTTTCATGTTAGAAGAGCCTATTGAAAGACATCGAGAGAAAAATCTCAACTTGAACTTCCTTAGAAATGACCCTGGGGAACTTTCTATACCAAGAACAAATTATTTTAGGAATAAAAAATAAAAGAAAATTGTTATTCTCATTTTTAATGAGCCTCACAGAATATTTTTCTCTAGACATTGTTTACCGGCATTTGATGTGACTTGACCATACCATGAATTCATAAAATTTCAGGTCTACTAGGGCCAGTTTGAATTGTTAAAGAGGTTGTTCTCCAATTTTTAATGGAATTTATAATTGCCCAATAGGATTATGCTATAGAGCCAGTCTCTGAATGAAACTGACTAACAGAAACAGCATTTTACAGAGTATCACAATAGATCACTAAGGTGTTTGCAATCTCCATATGTCCACATGTTGTTAGGATCTCTAAATCCTTAATTTTTCCATTAATTTACTAATTTAATAACCTTATTTAATAAACAGTTTGTAAGAATTTACCACACCTGGTGAGAGGTACAAAGACATTTCTCTTTTCTCATATTAGTTAGGGTCTAGTTTATTTTGAGCTTTTTTATCTTGTGGTAGAAAACTTATCTGGGGGAAAAAATAAAACTAAACAAGAATTTTCCTCAAAAAGAGAAAATAATACATTTAGAACTCTTGGTAAAAATCAAGTAATAAATGACAGCTAAGATACAGAGAATGAGATTTCCCAGATTTAATTTTGATTCTATAGTGCACTATGGATTAACAAGGCAAAGCTATGGACCCAAATCTCATGTTACTTGGTTAGTTTTTCTTTATCTCTGAATTCAGGGCAGCAATTTTCCCAAAAGCTCAGAGCCAGGAGTTGTGCAGATAGAAATAGTTGTACCAAACTTTGCATCATTATTAGAAAATAATACATAACAAAGGCCCAGGAAACTCTTTAATTTGGTAAAGTGTTAATTCCTTAATATTGTGCTTCCCTAAGTTAGCTTTCTTTTCTTAAAAAGAGGGGAAACAGTGTTGTATTCAGGAGTGGACTAGGTCTGGGATTGCCACAGCAAGTGACCCAGGTATCCAGAGGTGTAGAATTTCTGATTTATAACTCCTAAGGGTAATGGTGATGCAGAGATGACTAGTATGTATTTGTCACTTTATAAAACAGACTCGAGGAGTTGTTGTAATACACAAAGATTGGCTCTTCTATACAACTACATAATTTATGAGTGTTATTTCTAGGAATGAATCTCTTTTTGTGTGTGTGTATGCACTCTTCAATCACTCAGTGTTCAGAGGTAGCACTGCCTTTGTCCTTGAGAGACATGTCATGCATTCTGAAACACACATACCAAAAGCTGACTTTTTCCTTAAGGCAAATATCATATTTTGTCTACCTCTATAAACTAGAATGTTTGAACTGGATGATCTTTAAAAAAACACTCTTTAACACCATCCCTCTAAGTGCCTATGGCCACATAGTGAATGAGCAGCCAGGCTAAGACTAGAACACAAAATACTTGAATCCTAAACCATAGCTTAGTTTTGGGTGAGGATTGGGTAAAGTGCTTGGGAACCTCTCTAAGTACACCCTGAAGGACCTAAGAAATTCACATACACTTTATTTTCTGTAGCTCATCTAAGGCTTTTAAGAAAGGTTTTCATGACCTTGAGTCATGCTAGAATCAAATACTTTAATTTGCTTAAACCTCACAACAAAGTTCAAAAGTGATAAGTAGAGAGATCAAAGATGGCAACAGAGTAGAGAGCAGTGCTGATGGCATTCTCAAGTACCAGAGCAGCTGGAGGAAAGGATAGGGAGATGTCTGCAGGTCCCTAAGAATTGGAGCGGTAAGCATCTGGACTCAGGGGGGCACAGCCCAGAGGCAGCAGAGACCTACAGGAGAGCAAATGAGACAGTTCCAAACCGGCTGGTGGGCCAAGGTCAGCTCTGGTCAGTTGCGGCTCTACCCAGAGGGGCATCTTTAAGTGAAGCCAGCTCCAGGCTTCCTGGAGACTTTCTGGGCAGTGAAGTGTGGGCAGTGAGGGCAAACTCAGGAGGGAATGAGGAATTGAACTCCTGTAGGGGAGGGACTGTGTGAGAGCCTTGCTCTGGTGACAGAGAGAGGAAGCTCCTCACTGGGCAAGAGGCAGAGAAGAAAAGTCCTGTGGGGAGTAGGAGCAGGGGAGCAGGGAAGTGCACCTGAGAGAGTGGCAAGAGGGCCTAAAACAGTGCTGCTGGGCCACTGTGGAAACAGCAGCTTGAAGACCCTGCTAGCGGGTAGGCCTAGCCCTGTGCACCCACACTGGGCACTCAGGCTTTCACAGAAACTCCAAACTGCGAGCCAGGAACTTGCAGCTGGGACAACTGACCCTCCCATTGCAGTCAACAAAGGGTGCCCTACGGATGTTCTGGGAAGCTGGACAAGCATCACAGAGGTGGTGTGAAGGACTCCTCGGAGAGCTGGACTGCCTGGAGGGTGGGCCCTAACCCGGGGGAGCCAAGCACTGTTGGTGGACCCCAGGCACTGTTGGCGGACAGGGACTGCCTCCTCTGGGAGCTGCAGGGGCAGGGCCAGTCATCACAGGAGCAAGCCAGGTTGCAGGTTGCCCTGCAGGGGAGTCAGGTGCCTACTGCATGGAGGAACCTCCTCCAGGAGCTGGAGGGGAAGGAGCAGCTATAGACATCACAGAAGCACCCTGCGGACTTCAAACAGAAGGAGAAGAGGGAGGGCCCCAGAACACCAGCAGCCCTGAAACCCAGCTAGGCTCCTGGAGGTCCAGCCTACCTGGGGGCTGACACTCAGAATCAGCCTTGACTGTGACAATTATAGGCCCTGCCACTCTAAGATCACACAGCTAGACTGTAGACTTCAGAGACCTGACAAAGGAAAAAAGGGAGACTCAGGAAATGGATTGCTGCTAATCTCAAGCACCTGAGTTACACCAAGAGCCACATGACTATTAATCCCTAACAAGCAGCTCAAAAACAGTGTACGAGAAAGGAGAGGAGTGTCTCTCAATCAGCCAACTGGAAGGAAAGGAGCAACCTACACAACAAATTCAGAATACAATCAGACAGCCCAAATTAACTACATACAGGCCACCTCAAGAGTAACAAGTGGAGAAAATCTAGGAGACTGCAACACTGAAATCCACAAATCTCCTAACACAGAAGGGTGCTCAACAAAGGCAAGGAAGCAAAGCAGATTAATCCAAGGGAAAAAACAAACAAACAAACAACAACAACAAAAAAAAAAACAAGCAACAATCCACACCCAAAATGGGGAAAAAAGAATCAGTCCATCACCAAAAGGAAAGGAAGAATCCCCAGAAAGATCATCAAATGAAACAGGGGCACTGATAAATTAGATATGGGATTCAAAAGAATAATGATAGAGAAGCTCAAAGAGCTCAGCCAGCTCAAAGGAAACTATGAACAACTCCAGGGAAGTTACAAGGAACTTACTGAGAGCTACAACAGCATCAAAAAGGACTTAGAAGCTATCAGTAAGAGCCAGGAGGAAATGAAGAATACAATTTCTACATTGAAGAATACAGTAGAAGGAATCAACAGTAAGCTAGAGGAAGCAGAGGACCGGATCAGCAAGTTGGAGGACAACATAGACAAATACTCCAAGACAGTCCAAGAGAATAAAAAAAGGATGAACAAGATTGAAGAGGGTTTAAGAGAGGTGCAGGACAACATGAAACGTAATAACATCAGTATCATAGGGATACCAGAAAGAGAAGAGGAACAAGGAATGGAAAACCTGTTCAAAAAAGTCATGATAGAAAATTTCCCTAACATGATGAGTGAAAACATTACTCAAGTTCAGGAAGCACAGAGGGTCCCAATAAAGATCAACCCAAACAGACCAGCTCCAAGACACATTATAAATAAAATGGCAAATTTCAAAAACAAAGAGAGAATCCTAAAAGCATCAAGAGAGAAATGACAAATAACATATAAGGAGATCCAATAAGGCTACCAAATGATTATTCAACAGAAACAATTCAAGCCAGAAGGGAATGACAAAAAGTATTTCAAGTAATGGTAAACAAAGGCCTGCAACCAAGAATACTCTACCCAGCAAAGCTCTCATTCAAGATAGAAGGAGACATAAGGAGTTTCCCAGACAAAAGAACAAAAAAATACATCTCTACCAAACCAGCATTGCAATAAATGCTAAAGGGTCTGCTTTAAAAATAAATAAATAAAATGAAGAAACAGAGAAAGCCAAAGAGGAATACAGGTACGAAGTGAGAAAATGACAATGAATAAGCATCAATCAATAATAAACTTAAATGTAAATGCATTAAATGTTCCAATCAACAGACATAGGGTAGCCGAATAGATAAGTAAACATGACCCACATATATGCTGTCTTCAAGAGACCCCCTCAGAACAAAAGATTGACACAGATTGAGAATGAAGGGAAGGAAAATTATATATCAAGCAAATGGAAATGAAAAAATGGCTGGAGTAGCAATACTTATTTCAGACAAAATAGATTTTACAAGGAAGGCCATAAAAAAGGGATAAAGAAGGACATTTCATAATACTTAAGGGAACAATCCATCAAGAAGAAATACCTCTGGTTAACATATACCCACCCAATGTAGGAGCTCTGAAATATATAAGAAAAATCTTGGATAACATTAAGAAAGATATAGACAGCAACACACTAATAGTAGGGGATTTTAATACCCTACTATCAACAATGGACACATCTTCCAAACAACAAATACCCAAAGGTGTTGTGGCATTGACCAACATTCTAGAGGAAATGGACCTAACTGATGTATACAGAGTCTTTTACCCCAAAGAAGCAAAATACACATTCTTTTCAAATGATCAAATTCTTGGATCATTCTCCAAGATAGACCACATGGTAGGTCACAAGACAAGCCTCCACAAATACAGGAAAATTGAAATCATACAAAGCATCTTCTCAGATTATAATGGCTTGAAACTAGAAACCAATCTTAAGGGAAAAAAAAACTAAAATACTCTAACTCATGTAGACTGAATAACATGTTTTCAAGTAATGAATGGGTTAACAATGAGATCAAAGATGAAATCAAAAAGTTCCTGGAAATAAATAACAATGAACACACGACAGCCCAAAACCTATGAGATACAGCAAAGGCAGTGCTCAGAGGGAAATTTATAGCAATACAGGCCTACCTAAAAAGTTCACAAGAAGTTTATACAAACAACCTAACCATAAAGCTGCAAGAACTAAAGGAGCAACGACAAAGCCCAGAGCAAGTAGAAGGAAGGAAATCATCAAGATCAAAGCAGAACTAAATAACTTAGAAATTCAAAGTACAATTCAAAGAATCAACAGATCCAGGAGCTGGTTCTTTGAAAAAATAAACAAAATTGACAAGCCTTGAATAAGACTCATCAAGAAAAAGAGAGAGAGGATCCAATAAACAGAATCAGAACTGACAGAGGAGAAATCACAACTGATACCTCAGAAATACAAAAGATTGTAAGAAATTACTACAAACAACTCTATGACAAGAAATATGACAACCTGGATGAAATGGACACATTTCTGAAATGTATAATCTACCAAAACTGAACCCAGAAGAAGCAGAAAGCCTGAATAGGTCAATGACAACTAGTGAAATTGAATAAGTATTCCAAAACCTCTCAAAGCACACGCGCCCTGGACCAGATGGACACACAGGTGAATTTTACCAAACATTTAAAGAACTAACTCCTATCCTTCTCAAACTATACCAAAAAATTCAGGAAGAGGGAAGACTCCCAAACTCTTTCTATGAGGCCAATATTATTCTAATCCCAAAACCAGGTCAAGACACAACTAAGAAAGAAAACTACAGGCCAATATCTTTGATGAACATAAATGCTAAGATTTTCAAGAAAATATTGGCCAACTGGATTCAGCAGTACATTACAAAAATCATACACCATGATCAAGTGGGGCTCATCCCAGGGATGCAAGAATGGTGCAACATCTGCAAATCAATAAACATAATACACCACATCAACAAAATGAAAGATAAAAACCATATGATCATATCAATAGATGCTGAAAAAGCATATGATAAATTACAGCAGCCATTTATGATAAAAACCCTCAGCAAAATGGGAATAGAGGGAGCATACCTCAACATCATAAAGGCCATCTATGAGAAACCTGAAGCCAACATCATACTTAACAGACAAAAACTAAAAGCTTTCTCCCTAAGATCAGGAATGAGACAAGGCTGTCCACTTTCTCCACTTCTGTTCAACATTGTCTTGGAAGTTCTAGTTACAGCCATCAGAGAAGAAAAAGGAATCAAAGGGATCCAAATTGGAAAGGAGGAAGTCAAACTGTCATTATTTGCAGATGATATGATAATGTACATACAACACCCGATAGGCTCCACCAAAAACTTACTCAACCTAATAAGCAAATTTAGCAAAATAGCTGGATAGAAAGTCAATATCCAGAAATTAAAAGCATTTTTGTATGCCAATAATGAAACATCAGAAATATAAGTGAGAAAACAAATCCCATTTACTATAGCAACAAGAAAAATAAAGTAACGAAGAATAAACTTAACTAAGGAGGTCAAAGACCTATACTCAGAAAACTACATAACAATGAAGAAAGAAATGAAGGAAGATACAAATAAAGGAAGCATATACCATGTTCATGAATGGCAAGAATTCACATCATTAAGATGTCCATGCTACCCAAAGCAATATACATATTCAATGCAATCCCAATTAAAATATCAATGGCAGACTTCACAGAAATAGAAAAAATACTTCAAAAATTTATATGAAGCCAAAAATGCCCACGAATAGCCACCACAATCTTGAGAAAGAACAAGGTAGGAGGAATCACAATCCCGGACTTCAAACAATACTACAAGCCTACTGTCATCAAAACTACCTGGTACTTACATAAAAATAGACATATAGATCAATGGAACAGAATAGAAAGCCCAGAAATAAACCTAGGACTCCATGGCATCTATTATTCGACAAAGGGGGAAGGAACATAAAATGGAGTAAAAACAGTCTCTTCATCAAGTGGTGTTGGGAGAACTGGACAGCAACATGCAAAAAGTTAAAACTAGACCACCAACTTACACCATACACCAGAATAAACTCAAAATGGAAAAATAATTTAAACATAAGCAGTGCCCCCAATAAAGGTCCTGGAGAAAAATATAGGCAGTAAAGTTTTGGATATCTTACGCAGAACTATGTTTACTGATACTTCACCAAGGGCAAAGGAAATCAAAGAACAAATCAACAAATGGGACTACATCAAATTGAAAAGTTTCTGTTGAGCTAAAGAAAACACCAGCAAAATTCAAAGGGAACCAACTGTATGGGAAAACATAATTGCCAATGATACCTCAGACAAGGGTTTGATCTCCAAAATACATATAGAACTAATGTCACTCAACACCAGGGAGACAGGTAGCCCACCTAAAAATGGGCAAAGGCTATAAACAGACAACTCTCTGAGGAAGACATACAAAGAGTCCAGAGGCATATGAAAGAATGCTCAACATCACTAGTCATCAAAGAGATGCAAATTAAAACCACAATAAGAGATCACCTCATACCTGTCAGAATGGCAATCATCAGCAAATCAACAAACAACAAGTGTTGGCGAAAATGTGGGGCAAAGGGAACCCTAACGCACTATTGGTGGGAATGCCAGCTGGTGCAGCCAGCTACTGTGGAAAACAGTATGGAGTTTCCTCAAAAAACTAAAAATGGAACTGCCTTTTGATCCAGCAATTCCACTACTTGGACTATACCCAAAGAATCCTGAAACACCAATTCATAGGAACCTATGTGCCTCTATGCTCATAGCAGCACTATTTACAATAGCCAAGTGGTAATGACAGCCTACGTGCCCATCAATGGATAATTGGATGAAAAACCTTTGATACATTTACACAAAGGAATACCACACAGCAGAAAAAAAGAAGGAACTCCTAACCTTTGCAACAACATGGATGGAACTAGAAAGTATCATGGTTAGTGAAATAAGTCAGTCAGTGAAGGACAAATACTATATCATCTCACCCATTACAGGACAATAATGAACAAAATTAACAACAAGCAAAACAGAACCAGATATATAAATACAGGGAATAGGCCTTCAGTAGTTAGGGAGATGGGAGTTGGGGGCAGGGGGTGGTGGAGGGGGAGGAAGAGGGAAGGAAGGGGAGCAATTTAGACAAGAACCTAATATGAAGGAACCATGGACATGGACAACATGTGGGGTTGACTTTGTGGGGGAATGGGTGGGTGGGGAAGAGGACAGAGGGGAGCAAAAACAGGATGGATGTAATACAATAATAATAAAATTAAATTTTTTTAAAGTGATAAGTAGAAGAAGGAATGAAGGGTTAGTGAGAGCTCTTTTGTTAATCTTTTCTAGTACTTAAACTTACATGGGGAAGACACCCAGTAATCTTCAATGGCACCAAACTGCCACTCACCAGCTCAAACATTCTATTAGGATGCTATGTACCCAGAACCTATCAAAAGAAACATTTAGAACTGAGAATGAAGACTTCCTTTAAAAATGAAATAAATCTTTACATTTGACTCCCAACACAAAATGATGTTCTCTGAGGAGTAAAATGAATATTTTGCATTTGAAAATTTCCCTGACAACAAGATAGAGGACCTTTGTCCCCCAAAGTTAGTCATACATTAAGCACATGCATTCGGATTCTGGAATATACTTTATCCTGGCTTTTTTATTTTTTAATAAGGGCTATAGTTGAGGTCTCTGAGCTCCTGAGAAGAAATCATGGATACTGATATTTGATCTGATAAGGTAGTTTGATAGTTCATCAAGTAGACTTAAGAATTTGTTTGGGTTAGGGATCACTCTAAGCAATAAAGGCAGGTCAAGTTGTATATCTGCAAGAGAGCAAACATTAGAAATTGTTGCTAGATCTTCATGTGAGAAAGCAATAAGTCAGGAAACCTTTCTCCTCTCCACATTCTTATTCTATTTTTTTCATCCATACCATTTACATGCCTTTTTTTTTTTACTCTCTTAGCAATTTTGATTTCATCCTTCTTATAAAAGCTAGTTCTCTCAATTAAGCCACTTCTTGCATCACTCCCCATCTCATTAATCCCTTCTTCTCTGCCTACATTCATATTTAAAACCTGAGTTGAAAGGTAGTATGATGCTGGATCTGAATTCTTTCTGTCATTTGACAGTTTTCTGTGTATCTTTGAAGGAATCATTAACTTCTGTAAGCCTTAATTTCCTCCTTGTAAACTGAGAACAATAATAGAATCTTTGCTTTAAGGGATTATAGTGCCTGTCACATAGTAGGGATTTAATAAGCAGAAGTAATTTTCTGCTCTGATTATTATATAATAATACATTATTATTACTAATATATTATTATACCTCATCTCTTGCTAGACAAAATCTTGCTTTAACATAAGGAAGCATTTCTTCTTCAGTACCAAAAAGTGTCTGTCATAATGTTATTACATGACACATATTCACTAAATGTTTATGGAATAAATTAGCCAGTGACTTGCTCAGTGATTTCAATGGGAAGGCTTAGTTTGGATGTCCAAGGCTTAGCCATTTGTCTTTTTTGTGCTTTTTGAAATTTGTTTAGTAATTGAATAAGGCTTAACATAGTAGTGTCTCAGAAGTCTTAGTGACTTAGAATGTTGTGGTCTATGGTGTTCACAGAATAGTTATGACTTCGTGGAAATAAAAAAGCAGGACTAGTAAAATATTATTAGGAAAAATAAGAATTTAATTCATGAATAGAAATCTAATTTTTGTTATTGAAAGATGAACGAGACTCAGCTCTTCATATATTGCATTGAGCCTCAAATTACATAAGACAACAAAATGTGGAATCTGGAGCACACTCTGTAGATCATCTAGCTGGAATTTCTCAAAGCTTGTTCCCAGTATATTAATTGTCTTTATACAAAAGAAAAAAAAGAGAGAGAGAGAGAGAAAGAGGCCTATGGTCAAATTGGTTAGGGAAGTTTTTGCAGAAACAAAGATAAGCAAGTTCCATTACAGCAGTATATCTAGAATAATAGTATATCTAGAATAATGTACACTATACAATAGTGCAATGATTTCCAAGTTTAAGTGACCAAGAAACTGTTTTTGTAGAGTAATATTCACTTTTAGCCTCTTCAGTTTATAGATACGGAAATCAAATTTCAGAAAATTAAAGCAATTTGCCAAAGATTGCTTAATGGTAGAGCAAAAAGAACCTAGGTGTTCATATTCATATTCTGAAATTAGTTTATTTTTTCTTTCTTGGAGAGATCATAAAATTTACATAATAATTATACCATTATGCTTGTATTTTCCAAATAAGCTTATATTAAAAAAAGAAAAATACAACTAACTTGAGAATTAAACACATTAATAATAATGAAATGATTTCCCCATAAAATTGGGAGTACAATACCTCCAGCATTCTATTAGAAAAACTAGTATCTTAAATTTTATTTTACTAGAACTCCCCAAATTTCTTTGATATTTTACTCTTATTTTTATAATTAGGCATAAAATGGTTCATAATGTATCCATAATTTAACAGAACCTTTTGGTTATTTCCAAATGAGATTAGTATTTCTGCATATCATAGATAAGCAGCCAGTCATATGTGACACAAGGCCCTTCTTAAAAATAAATAGGTTTGCAATGTGATATTTATAACTTCTTGAACTATTTGATAGAAATAAACAATTTAAAATATCATAAGAAACTTAAAAATCTGCTTTTAGTTCAATAAAACTAAAGAAATGTAAAAATGAAATTATTGTATCTCAACCATTGGAAGACTATTTCTCTAGCTGCAAGGTTTTTAAGATTTTTAACCAAGAGAAGCTGATGTCTACTACTTTCTCACTAGGTTTTAAAATATAGTTTAGATTCTGAGTCCAAGATTATCTTTTAAATAAAAATCATTGTGTGTTGTTAGTGTTGTTCTAAATGTATTTTCACATGTTCAGCCTTCCTTATTCATAACAAGGAATGACTAGAAAGCCATAAATGGAAGAGTCAAGTGATAAAGACTATTTGTGCATTGGTTACTGCAACAGGAAGTGAACTTTTATTACCTTTTTTTATTTTTATCAGAGGAGAACATCTTCAGCCACACAGCTGGAAGAGTGTAAGTCACCTTTCTAAGCATTTTGATGCTGATGACTACAGCACTGAGGAGCAAAGAGCTGCCCTGTGATGCTCTGCAGGAGCCCTATTACTTCCTTCTTCTATAGGAATTTGGAACATTACTAGTAAATTAAGAATAACCAGATAACTCTGCTAAAGAATATCTCTAAAGATTTAAAACAAATATTTGACAATATCTGAGTCACTAGCTAAAAAAAGGACTTAGACCTTATTGGGTTCCAAAGAGTATTTAGAGACTTTTTGGAGTAAAAGTGTCAGAAGATGTCTCTGAAAACAGAACTCTAGATTTGAGATGTGAGAAGGTTATGAACCTTGTCATTTAATACACTGCCCACTAATTTCAACATTTTACTTCACCTCACAAAGAAATGGGCCATGTACATTATTTTGATGGAGTAGCCATGTTTTACTTGCTTTTACATTTCCAAATGAACTACAGGAAGTACTCAACTTAGGTCTTGCACTTTTCACCATATGCAGTCACTATGGCATCAGGTATATTGTACATTGTCATTAAATACTTGTTCATTGGTTAACTGATAAGCTTTACCCATTAGTCTCAAAAGCTTAATTCTTAATTCTCAGGGCTCCTTCTATAGTATATAAATTCTTCATATTTAGTATTCTTCTGGTGTACCTTCAAGCCATTCTGTTATTTCAGATATTGCCTTAGCAGAATTTACAAGTACCAAAAAATATTTTTAAAAATTAGAAGGGAGATTGAGAATTTTTACTACACTGCCAGCCCTGGAACATTTGCCTAGTGACCTAATTTCATGGGAATTTGCCAGGACTGTTCTACGGAAGAAATCCAGTCTCATTCCTTCAGTCCCCACGGATTACTCAACTCAGCTGACACTGCACAAGGCCAGCCTCTTCACATTGTCATGACCTTCAGGAGCTTACCGCTTTATACTACTCTATTCTAATTTTGCTCCATAAAATAAATTATAGGAAATAAAAATGTAATTATTTATGTGGCTTAGACAAATTTATACCATTCAAAGATGGTAATTCAAATGGTATTACACTGAATCATAACATTCACTTGTTTCTCATTACACTAGACTTTTATCACATGCATTTTAAATAATTCCGTAAGTTTATCAGTATAAGTTATCCAGTATGTTATCAAGACTTTTTCTATAAAAGATAATCTACTTATTGTCCAACATAAACCTTCATGTAACTCCTTTTCTCCCTTTTTCTCACTAACTCCTTCCAGATAAAAGTTATTTTAAACATGACTCAATTTGACATGATGTTCTCTTCAGAAAACCAATGCCAAAGTATAGTTTGTTGGTACACTTAGAAGTGTAGTCTAATTCTGTTCTGTCTACAGGACAGAACTTGTAACCTTTTCTGAAGAATACTTTGTACCTGCATTAGCCCTCCAGCTGGCAGTATTGTAATGGGCTTTGGCCAAAAGCAGTGAAGTTGTAGCTTTCTAACTTCTATATAGTCTGCCCAGAAACATTAATGAGAGAAAAGTAACCCTACTATATTATTCCAAATGGCTTTTTAAATAATTAGGAGATTTTAATAATAGCGTCCAGCGGATGCTCTCAGGTTCCCCACAGGCACTCCGATATTTCCAAAGTAAGAGAGCACTGATGCTTCAGGAGAGATGACCTCATTCTCACTACAAATGACCTTCAATTCATGCAAATGCTGAAACAGCAAAGGCATCTCATTATTGAAATGGACTGTTTGGCATAAGTGTTTATAGTTTGGGAGCTTGAAACCATTTTGTGGAGATAACCTTAAGAATAAAAATGATTCAAATTTTTAAAAGGCAGACATTTTTAGAAGGTTGGATTTTGACATTTTGATTTTCTCCCAGCTGGCTCAAAAATACATTGAGTCTTCCCTGACTTTTTTTCTATACAAAAGATGATAAAAACATAGTGTAGGGCAAAAGTAGTTTTACAGTTGTTCACATGAAAATTAATAATAAATAAATACTATGTAAACTCCATGTTTTACAATATCTGCTCACAATTCTAAACCTACTTTTGCCCAACCCTGTATATGCTAAGACCTAAGGTATCTTCAAGGAGTGAAGGGATGATGTTAAAGTGACTTCAAAATGAATATGTATCAATAGCCTTGAAAAATACAAACCGATTCCACTATTAAAAGTTTATTTTCATCAAATATAATCAACAATACACACACATATTTAAATATGAGGATAATAATTCACATTATTTATAATATTGAAATTTGGAAACAAATATATATAGTAATAGAAAAATATTTAAACAATGGAGTACACTGTAGCTATAAAATAACTTATTATAAAAGTACATGTACTGATCTTCACTATATTTGACTGAAAATTAAAAAGCAGGTTGTAAAACAGCTTCCATGAGATTTATTTTTTGTCTTGTCTTGTTTTGTTTTGTTTATGAACAGCAATGTGCAGATCCAAGATGACAATGGCGTAGATGGAAGCTATACTCACCTCCTCCCAGGACCAAACTGCAACTACAACTGAAATAGAGAACAATCAACAACTGAAATATAGAACAATCAACCTGAATAATCAATTGAAGATGAATGAAACAAAAATTCTATAACCATGAATGTATAGAAAAAGCCACATTAAGACTGGTAGGAAGGGCAGAGATGAGAAAAGGGTGGCCCTGCTCCCACTGACAGCAGTTGAGGTTCTGAAGGAATATCTCAGCTTCAGGGGGTTCCCCCTAAGAAACATGGGGTTGAAACTCCAAGCTGAACTCCATAGCCCAGAGCACCAGAACTAAGAAGAAGCATCACCTAATATCTGGCAGTAAAAAGGTTTTTTTTTGTTTTGTTTTGTTTTAGATTTTATTTATTATTTTTAGAGAGAGGGGAAGGGAGAGAGGGAGAGAAACATTAATGTATGGTTGCCTTTCACCTCCAGCTCAGGACCTGGCTGGAGACCCGGGCTTGCAACCTGGTTACATGCTCTGGCTAGGAATCAAACCCAGTGACCTTTGGGTTTGCAGGAACATGCCTTATCCACTGTGCCACCAGCCAGGGCCAGCAGTGGGGGTTTTATTCACCAGAAAGAGATGAGAAACTGTTTAAGACATAGGCACCTTCTTAAAGGGCCACCACAACACATTTTCATTCATAGCCACTCACCCTGGGCTCCAGTGAAGGGAGAGTGGAGCAGACTAGAATGGCATGAGGAAAGTCAGGGACTTGTGGCTCTGGGATGAGAGCTGACAGTCACAAGGATCCCTGTGTTAAGTCACTCTACCACACTGGAGATGCCTGCTTTCTTGGGTAAACAACCCTCTTTTCCTGTGGCATCAGCCTGAGAGAAAGAAATAACCCTCTGGACTTCCTCTCACCCCATGCTGAGAAGGTTACACCCTACAGAAGACTATAGCCAGAGACTCTTTCAGTGACTGAGCCTACAAGGCAAAAAGCAGGCAGATGGAGGCAGATCTTGGGGTACCCTGGGAATTTTGCTGACTTGCACAAGATGCTGGTCAAAGCTAGCCTTTGTGTGCAACTTGGTCCTTCTTATATGCACCACTATAAAGTCAAGAAACTATGGATTCCTTATAGCTCCAAACAGGTTGCCCAGGGCCAGTCAGAGGCAGCACCTTACACTGGCCTACTCCAGAATTCCTCCCAAGAGTCCCAGGAACAACACACCCAGTGGTGAGCTTCAGGCAACTTGAGAGAAGAATCCAAGAAGCTTCATAAGCAGCCTATCCAAAGGGATATTTTGATAGGAACCAAACCCTGATGAGGCAAATTCCACTTCATGTGGTCAGTACCTGCACTGAAGCTCACAAGCTCTGGTCAGGGTTGAGACTCAGTCAGGAAGCCTGAGGTTCATCTTATGCACAAAAGGGCCAGTAGCAACTAAGACTCAATTACAATAAGAAGGCCAACATAACCTACACAAAAGACATTCCTAGAGCACCCAGCTTAGACAATCAAGGAGATTGCACCACTAGACCCCATGGGACACCTACATAAGGCTACCCCACAAAGACTGGGATACTTGGCAGCCATACCTAATTCATAGAAAGAAACACAGAGAGGCAGCCAAAATGGTCAAAGAGACATGCTCCCAAAGAAATCTCTAGGAAATTAGCTAAATGAAATGGAAGTGAGCAATATATCATATATAGAGTTAAAAAAAATAGTTATAAGGATGCTTAAGGAACTTAGTGAGAAGTACAATAGCATAAAAAAGGACATAGAAACCATAAAAAAGGACCAGTCAAAAATAAAGAATATCATTTCTTAAGGTGCCGGCCTGCGAACCCAAAGGTCGCAGGTTCGATTCCCCAGCCAGGGCACATAACCAGGTTGCAAACCAGGTCTCCAGTCAGGTCTGTGGCTGGAGACAGGTGAAACGCAACCATACATTGATATCGCTCTCCCTCTCTGCCTCTCTCCCTTCCCCTCTTTCTAAAAATAATGAAATAAAATCTTAAAAAAAAAAAAAAAGAATATCATTTCTGGCATGAAAAATACACTGAAAGATTAACGAGTAGGTACAAAGCAAAGGATTGACTCAGGAATTTGGAAGACAATGCAGAAAAAAACACACAAGCAAAGCAGTAATAAAAAGCATGAAAAAAGGAAGATACTTTAAGGGAAATTTGGGACAACATAAAGCATAATACCTACATTAAAAGGGTACCAGAATGAGAAGAGAGAAAACAAGGAATGAAGAAGCTATTTGAAGAAATAATGATTACAAACTTCTCCAACCTGGTCAAGGAAAAAAATACACAAGGCCAGGAAGTGCAGAGAGTCCCAAACAAGAGGGACTCAAAGAGGCCCACACTATGACATCATAATTAAATGTCAAAGGTTAAAGACAAAGAGAATCACAAAACCTCAAAAGAAAGATAGTAACCTACAGGGGAGCTCCCTTAGGACTGACAGCAGATTTCTCAACAACAATATTTCAGGCCAAAAGTGAATGGCATGGAATATTCCAAGTGATGAAAAGCAAGATGTACAACCAAGACTACTTTACTAACAAAAGTTATCATTTAAAATTGAAGGAGAAATATAGAGCTTCCAAGACAAGAAAAAAAAATGGGTTTATTAACTCGAATACTAAAAATAGTATTACAACAAATGTTAAAGGCCCTGCTTTAAGAAGTAGAAAAGATCCAATCATCCAATGATGGGCACTTAGGCTGTTTCCAGCACTTGGCTATTGCAAATAGTGCTGCTATGAACATAGGTGTACATAGGTTCTTATGAATTGGTATTTCAGGATTCTTTGGGTATAGTCTAAGTAATGGTATTGCTGGATCAAAAGGCAGTTCCATTTTTACATTTACACAATGGAATACTATACAGCAGAAAGAAAGAAGGAACTTCTACCCTTTCTCAAAACATGGATGGAACTGGAGAGTATTATGCTGAGTGAAATAAACCAGTCAGTGAAGGACAAATACCATATGATCTTACCCATTACAGGACAATAATGAACAAAACTAACAACAGGCAAAACAGAAGCAAATATATGAATACAGTGAATAGGCCTTCAGTGGTCAGAGGGAAAGGGGTTGGGGGGAGGGGGAGGCAGAGGCAAGGAAGGGGAGCAGTTTAGACAAGAACCTAGTATAAAGGAACCATGGACATGGACAACAGGTGAGATTGACTTTGGGGGGAATGGGTGGGTGGGGAGGGGGACAGAGGAGAGCAAAAAGGGGATGGATGTAATACAACAACAATAATTTTTTTTAAAAAAGAAAGAAAAAAAAACAAATAGAAAAGAAAAAAATTTTAAAAACAGAAGAACATAATTAAGAGAATAAAAGGAAAATAAATACTTATCTATCAATATTCACTTTAAATGGAAAATGCTTCAATCAATAAACATAGGGCAGTTAAATGAATAAGAAAACAAAACCCATACATATTCTGTGTACAAGAGACAAAGTTCAGAAAAAAGATACACACAGACTAAAAGTAAAGGGATGGAAAAAGATATTTCATGCAACAGAAAATTTTTAGAAAGCTGATGTAGCAATACTTATGTCTGACAAAATAGACAATAAAACAAAGGGTATGGTGCCCTGGCTGATGCCACAGTGGATAAGGTACTAGCCTACAAACCCAAAGGTTTCTGGTTCAATTCCCAGCCAGGGTACATAACCAGGTTGCAAGCCAGGTCTTCAGCCAGCTCCGCAGCTGGAGGCAGGTGAAAGGCAACCATACATTGATGTCTCTCTCCCTATCTGCCTCTCTCCCTTTCCCTCTCTCTAAAAATAATAAATAAAATATTAAAAAACAACAACAAAGGGAATGGTAAGAGAAAAAGAAAAACATTGCATAATGATAAAGGAAGAAATCCAACAAGAGGATATAACTATTGTTAGGTGAACATTTACTCACCTAACATGGGAGCATACAAATATGTTAAGCAAATCCTGATGAACACAAACAGGGAAGGGAGAGATTGATAATAATAAAGTCATAAAAAGGATTTTAACACCCCACTGACAAGGGTTATATCTTCCAGGCAGAAAATCAATAAGAATGGCAGCCATGAATGACACACTAGATCAGATAGATTTAATTGATATTTACAGAGCATTTCACCCCAAAACAGCAGAAAATGTGTTATTTTCAAGGGCATATGAATGTTTTCTAGGATAGATTACATATTAGAACACAAAACAAGTCTCAATAAATTTAAGAAGACTGAAACCATATCAAGCATTTCTCTGACCATAATGATATAAAACTTGTAATCAATCGCATGGAAAAAACTGAAATGCACACAAAGACAGGGCTAAATAACACATTACTGGACAATGAATAGGTTAACAATGAGATCAAGAAAGAACTTAAAAAATACCTTGAAACAAATTTAAAATGAGAATTCAATAACCCAAAATCTGTGGGACATAGTGAATGTAGTAATAAAATAGAAATTTATAGCATTACAGCTTTATCTCAAGAAATAAGAAGAATATCAAATAAACAATATAACTCTGCTTAAAAGGACTTGAAAAAAGAAGAACAACAAAGCCTAAAGGGAGTAGGAGGAACTAATTAAAATTATAGCTTAAATAAACTAAATAGAATCTAAGAAAATGATGCAAAAGATCAATGAAACTGAGCTGTCTCTTTGTAAAGATGAACAATATTGACAAACCTTTAACCAGATTCATCAAAGAAAAAAGAGAACGCAAATAAATAAAATCAGAAATGAAAGAGGAGAAATAACTAACATCACAAAACAAAAATGATTATAAAAATATATTATAAACAACTATATGCCAATAAACTGGACAATTTTGGTGAAATGGATAAATTTGTAGAAATGTACAGTCTTCAAAAATTGAATTAGAGGACTTCTGGCAAAATGGCGGAAAAGTAAGTGGAGCTACACCAATCTCCTCCCATGTCACATCTGTAATTACTTTTTTGGAGAAAAAATCAGCTGGAATTACCAACAGAGCACCAGCTGGAAAGAAGCTCGAAACTATGGACAGAACAGAAGAGGACGCTTCATCACAACATGACTAGTAGGAATTGCGGAAAAGGGAGAAGGCTGGCTGGGAAGCAGCAGCTGAAGGAATGGAGCCAGGGGCTCCACCTGAGAAGGGTGTGTTCTGGTCCCCCAGTTGGGTGTCCCAGCTTATAGCAACATGGCAGAGAGTAGAGGAGCATTCAGCTGAGAAGGGTGGAAAGCCATGGGGTTTACTAGCCTAAGAGAGCACTGAAGACAGAGAACTATTAAGATGACCACAATGAAAATACATTAGCACCCACTTACCCTAGGCTCCAGCTGAGGAAGAGTAGAGTGAACTGGAGACACATGGGGAGAGTTTGTGACTGAGGCTTGGAGGAGAGAAGTAAGGAAGCAACTGTGAGGATTCTGGAGCTGACTTATCGCCCACACCTTGGGAGGATTGTGCTGTGCCAAGCACCTTCCATCTGAGGGGTCCTCATAGCCCTACCCACTAGAAGCCATCTGCCCTGCCCAACGGTGCCTGAGCCTGGTGCCCGATCACAATTCTTTGATTAACATCTAAATAAACTTATTCTGTCCTGCCCTATCTGAGCTTAGATACAATAGTTTGCACCTGAAGCAGTATTTCTCACCTAGCAGTGCCTGGGCCTAGTGGCTTATTACAAACTCTTTGATTTACAGCTGGGTCAGTCAGTCAGTCCTGCCTGGTGGCAATGAGCCTGGTGGCTAACCGTGGATTCACTGATTTGCAACTGAGTTGGTCAGTCTCACCCAGCAGCATTTGGGCCTAGAGACTGATCACAGATTCATTGATTTACAACTGAAACTGTCTGTCCCACCCAGTGGCACCTGAACTTGGCAGCTGATCACAAACTCATTGGATTACAATTGAATCTTTCTGTCTAACCCAGTGGCCCCTTAGCCAGGCAGCTGATCACAGATTACTTGGATTATAATCCAATATTTCAGTCTAGACCAGTGGCACTTGAGCCTGGCATCTGATCACAGATTCATCTGTACCACCAAGCTTCACCTGAGCTGGCAGCTGATCACAGATCCATTGGATTAAAATTGAACCACTCTGTCTAGCACAGCAGGGCCTAGGCTTGGTAGCTGATCACAGATTCATTGATTTACAGCTAAATCAGTCTGTCCCCCAAGCCAAAGCTGCATTTGAGCCTGGCAGTGGATCACAGACAGATAGGATTACAACTATATCAATCCTTCCAGCCTAAATGTGCCTTAGCCTGGCAGGTGATCACAGTCTTATTCAATTATAATGAAACCTAAAAATGGGGAGAAAAAGTTACAGTCCCTCACCGAAAAAAGAGGAGGAATCCTCAGAAAGATCACTAAATGAAACAGAGGCAATTAAGCTATCAGATATGGAATTCAAAATAATGATGATAGAAAAGCTCAATGAGCTCAGCCAGCTCAAAGAAAACTACAAACAACTCCAGGGGAACTATGAAGAACTCCAGGGTAACTACAAAGAACTTACTGAGAACTACACCAGCATTAAAAAAAACAAACAAACATAGAAACTATCAATAAGAGTCAGAAGGAAATAAAGAATAGAATTTTTGCACTGAAGACTACAGTAGAAGGAATCAACAGCAGGCTAGAGGAAGCAGAGGATCGGATCAGCCACGTGGAGGAAAGCATAGAAAAATATTCCAAGAGGGCAACAGAATGAAAAAAGGCTGAACAAGAATGAAAAGGTTTCAAGAGAGCTGCAGGAAAACATGAAATGCAATAATATCCATATCATAGAAATACCAGAAGGAGAAGAGAAACAAGGAATGGAAAACCTGTTAAAAAAACTAATGATATAAAACTTCCCTAATTTGATGAGTAAAAACATTATTCAAGGTCAGGAAGTACAGAGGGTCCCAATGAAGATGAATCCAAACAGACCCACTCCAAGCCACACCATAATTAAAATGGCAAATTTCATAGACAGGAAGAGAATCCTAAAAGCATCAAAAGAGAAATAGCAAATAACATATAAGGGGGCTCCGATAAGGTTATCAAATGATTATTCAATAGAAACAATACAAGCCAGAAGAGAATGGCAAAAAATATTCCAAGTAATGGGAAACAAAGGCCTGCAAAGAAGAATACTCTACCCAGCAAGGCTCTCATTCAAAATGGAAGGAGAAATAAGGAGATTCCCAGACAAAAGAAGACTAAAATAATACATATCTACCAAACCAGCAATGCAAAAAATGCTAAAGGGTCTGCTCTAAAAAGATAAAGAAAAGAGATACAGAAAGGAACACAGATACAAATGGGAAAATGGCAATAAATATCTATCAATAATAACCTTAAATGTAAATAGATTAAATATGCCAATCAAAGGATGTAGGGTAGCTGAATGGATAAGAAAACATGACCTACATATATGCTGTCTTCAAGAGACTCACCTCAGAGGCAGAAGATCAACACAGGCTGAAAGTGAAGGGATGGAAAAATACATGTCAAGCAAATGGACATGAAAAAAGACTGGAGTAGGAATACTCATTTCAGACCAAACAATTTCACAATGAAGAACATGAAGAGAGACAAAGAAGGGCATTTCATAACATTTAAGGCAACAATCCATCAAGAAGACATAACCCTTATAAATATATATGCAACCAAATATATAAGCAAAATCTTGGAGGACTTCAAGAAGAATATAGACAGCAGCTCACTCATAAGGGAGATTTCAATACCCCACTATCAACAATGGACTGATCTTCCAGCAAAAACACCAAGGAGATTATAGCATTGAACAACACTCTAGATGAAATGGACTTAACTGACATATACAGAACTTTTCACCCCAAAGAAGCAAAATACACATTCTTTTCAAGTGCACATGCAACATTCTCAATTAAATATAGACTACATGGTAGGTCACAAGACAACCTCCACGGATATACGAAAATTGAAATCATACCAAGCATCTTCTCAGATCACAATGGATTGAAACTAAAAACCAACCTAAAGGGAAAAAGGCAAAAACACTCTAACTCATGGAGACTGAATAACATGCACTTAAGTAAGGGATGGGTAAACAATGAAATCAAAAATGAAATAAAAAAGTTTCTAGAAACAAATGACAATGAATACACAACAGCCTAAAACCTATGGGACACAGCAAAGGCAGTACTCAGAGGGAAATTCATAACAATGCAGGCCTACCTAAAAAGGATAGAAGAAGCTTATACAAACAACCTAACCATTAAGCTGCAAGAACTAGAGGAGCAACAACAAACAAAGCCCAGAGCAAGGAGAAGGAAGTAAATCATCAAGATCAGAGGAGAATTAAATGACTTAGAGACTAAAATTACAATTCAAATAATCGATCAATCCAGGAGGTGGTTCTTTGAAAAAATAAACAAAATCGACAAGCCTTGAACCAGACTCATCAAGAAAAGGAGAGAGAGGACCCAAGTAAACAAAATCAGAAATGACAGAGGAGAAATCACGACTGAAACTTCAGAAATAAAGGATTGTAAGAAAGTACTACAAACAACTATATGACAAAAAATATGACAACCTGGGTGAAATGGCCAAATTTCTGGAAATGTATAATCTACCAAAACTGAATCCAGAAGAAGCAGAAATTCTAAACAGACCAATAACAACCAGTGAAACTGAAGAAGTAATCAGAAATCTCCCAAAGCACAAGAGTCCCAGACCAGATGGCTACGCAAGTGAATTCTACCAAACACTTAGAGAAGAACTAACACCTATCCTTCTTAACCTATTCCAAAAAATCCAAGAAGAGGGAAGACTCCCAAACTCTTTCTATGAGGCCCATATTATTCTAATCCCATAATCAGGTCAAGACACACTAAGAAAGAAAACTATAGGCCAATATCTCTGATAGACATAGATGCTATGATTTTCAACAAAATATTGGCCAACCAGATCCAGCAATACATTCAAAAGATTATACAGCATGATCAAGTGGATTTCATCCCAGGGATGCAAGGATGGTACAACATCTGCAAATCAATAAACAAAATACACCACATCAACAAAATGAAAGACAAACACCATATGGCCACATCAATAGATGCTGAAAAAGCATTTCATGAAGTATAGCTACCATTTATGATTAAAAAAAACACACAGCAAAATGGGAATAGTGGGGGCATAGCTCTATATGATAAAGGCCACATATGAGAAACCTGAAGCTAACATCCTACTCAATGGGCAAAAACTAAAAGCTTTCCCTATAAGATCAGGAACAAGACAAGACTATTCACTTTCTCCACTTCTGTTCAACATCATTTTTGGAAGTTCTAGCCATAGCTATCAGAGAAGAAGGAATCAAAGGTATCCAAATTGGAAAGGAGGAAGTCAAACTGTCATTAGTTGCAGATGACATGATAGTGTGCACATAAAACCCAATAGACTCTACTGAAAACCTACACAAAATAATTAGCAAATTTAGCAAAATAGCTGGATATAAAGTCAATATCAAGAAATCAAAAGCATTTTTGATACCAATAATGCTTCAATTCTATCAAATCAGAGATAGAAGCCAGAAAAAAAAACCCAATTTACCATAGCAACAAGAAAAATCAAGTACTTAGGAATAAACTTAACCAAAAAGGCAAAAGACATATATTCAGAAAACTACAGAACATTGAAGAAAGAAATTAAGGAAGCTACAAATAAATGGAAGCATATACCATAGAAGGGAAGAATTAACATTATTAAAATGTCCATACTATCGAAAGCAATCTATAGATTCAATGCAATTCCAATGAAAATACCAATGACATACTTCACAGAAATAGAAAAAATATTCAAAAATTTATGTGGAGCACAAAACACCCACAAATAGCCACAGCAATCTTAAGAAAGAGGAACAAGGTAAGAGGAATCACAATACCGGACATAAAACTATACTAAAAGGCTATTGTCATCAAAACAATCTGATACTGGCATAAAGACTAGACATACAGATCAATGGAACAGATAGAGAGCCCAGAAATAAACCCAGGACTCTATGGTCAACTAATACTCAACAAAGTGGGAAGGAACATAAAATAGACTAAAAACAGTCTCTTCAACAAGTCATGTTGGGAAAACTGGACAGCAACATGCAAAAAGATAAAACTAGACCACCAACTTACACTGTACACCAGAATAAACTCAAGATGGATAAAGGACTTAAACATAGGCCATGGCTCCATAGAAGTCCTAGAGGAAAATATAGGAAGTAAAATGTCAGATATCCTAACACAGAAATATGTTTACTGATACTTCACCAAGGGCAAATGAAATAAAAGAACAAATTAACAAATGGGACTATAACCAATTGAAAAGTTCTTGTTTAGCTAAAGAAAACACCAGCAAAATTCAAGGGAACCAACTGTATGGGAAAACATATTTGCCAATGATACCTCAGAGAGGGTTTGATCTCCAAAATACATAAAGAACTAATGTCACTCAACACCAAGGAGATAGGCGGCCCAATTTAAAAATGGGCAAAGGCCCTGAACAGACAACTCTCTGAGGAAGATATACAAAGGGCCCAGACACATAAGAAAGAATGCTCAACATGACCAGCCATCAAAGAGATGCAAATTAAGACCACAATAAGACACCACCTCACACATGTCAGAATGGCAATCATCAGCAAATCAACAAACAACAAGTGTTGGTGAGGATGTGGGTAAAAGGGAACACTGGGACACTGTTGGTAGGAATGCAGGCTGGTGCAGCCACTATGGAAAACAGTATGGAATTTCCTCAAAAAACTGAAAATAGAACTGCCTTTTAGTATAGCAATTCCACTACTAGGATTATAGCCAAAGAACCCTGAAACACTAATTCATAAGAACCTATGTACCCCTATGTTCATAGCAGCACTATTTACAATAGTCAACTGCCCATCAGTTGGATGAATGGTTCAAAAAACTTGGGTATGTTTACACAATGGAATACTACACAGCAGAAAGAAAAAACACCTACCTTTTGCAACAACATGGATGGAACTGGAAAGTATTATGCTTAGTGAAATAAGCCAGTCAGTGAAAGACAAATACCATATGATTTCACCCATTACAGGACACTAATGAACAAAACAAACAAACAAGCAAAACAGAATCAGATATATGAATACAATGAACAGACCTCCAGTGGGCAGAGGGGAGGAGAAGGAGGCAAAGAAGGGAAGCAGTTTAGTCAAAGAACTAGCATTGAAGAGCCATGGGCATGGAGAACAAGTGGGATTGACTTTGGTGGGGAATAGATGGGTGGGGAAGGGGAAAGGAGGGAGGGGAAATGAGATGACTATAATACAAGAACTGTAAAATTAAATTTTAAAATAAATAAATAAAAGGAAAAATATTGAATCAGAAAGAATAAGAGAATCTCAATAGACATTATTGGTAGTGAAAGTGAAGCAGTATTCTAAAAATTCCCAACAAATAAAATTACTGGACCCAGTGGTTACAAAGGTGAAGTTCATCAAACTTCAAAGGAAAACTAAAACCTCTCCTCAAACTATTCCAAAAAATTTCAGTTGAATAAAAACTCCCAAGTTCATTTGATGAGGCCAGGATTATCCCAATTCCAATACCAGATAAAAGTACTACAAAGAAAGAAAATTATAGACCAATATCCCTGATGAACATAGATGCTAAATCCAATAAAACATTAGCAAAGGGTATCCAACAATACATTAAAAATATCGTATGCCAGCCCTGGCTGGTAGCACAGTGGATAAGGCGCCGGCCTGCGAACCCAAAGGTTGCAGATTCGATTCCCCAGCCAGGGCACATAACCAGGTTGCAAACCAGGTCTCCAGTCAGGTCTGTGGCTGGAGGCAGGTGAAAGGCAACCATACATTGATGTCTTTCTCCCTCTCTGCCTCTCTCCCTTCCCCTCTTTCTAAAAATAATAAAATAAAATCTTTAAAAAAATATATATATATATCGTATGCCATGGCCAACTGGAATTTATTTTGGGGATCTAAGATTGGTACATTATTCCCAAATCAAAAAAACATGGTATATCACTAAATCAAAATGAAAGGTAAAAACCACATAATCATATCAGTAGATGCAGAAAAAACAATAAAGTCCAGGATACATTTATGATAAAAACTCTGACCAAAGTGAGAATAGACAGAAAATATTTCAACATAATAAGGCCATATATGATCAACATCATAGTCAATACGGAAAAGCTACAAGCATTTCCCTTAAGATCAGGACAAAGCTGTCTGCTTTCACCATTCTTATTCAACATAGTACAGTTACTTAAAGTCCTAGCCCTAGCAATCAGAAAAGAACAAATAAAAGGCATTAAAATTTGAAAGGAAGCAGTTAAACTGCCATTATTTGCAGATGACATGACACTGTATGTAGAAGAGTCTACCAAAACAAACAAACAAAACAATACCAAAAAACAAGACACAAAACCTATTAGGACCTGTAATGAATTCAGTAAGGCAGCAAAAACAAAACAAAACAAAACAAAATACAAGAAATCAGCATAACTTTTTTTTAAATTTTATTGTTGTTGTATTACATCCATCCCCTTTTTGCTCCCCTCTGTCCCCCTCCCCACCCACCCATTCCCCGCAAAGTCAATCCCACCTGTTGTCCATGTCCATGGTTCCTTCATACTAGGTTCTTGTCTAAGCTGTCCCCCTCCCCCCAACTCCCTTCTCCCTGACCACTGAAGGCCTATTCACACTATTCATATATTCGGTTCTGTTGTGCTTGTTGTTAGTTTTGTTCATTATTGTCCTGTAATGGGTGAGATCATATGATATTTGTCCTTCACTGACTGGCTTATTTCACTAAGCATAATACTCTCCAGTTCCATCCATGTTGTTGCTTTCTTTCTGCTATATAGAATTCCATTGTGTAAATGTACCAAAGTTTTTTGATCCAATCATCCACTGATGGGCACATAGGCTGTTTCCAGCACTTGGCTATTGTAAATAGTGCTGCTATGAACATAGGTGTACATAGGTTTTCATGAATTGGTGTTTCAGGATTCTTTGGGTATAGTCCAAGCAGTGGAATTGCTGGATCAAAAGGCAGTTCCATTTTCAGTTTTTTAAGGAAACCCCATACTGTTTTCCACAGTGGTTGCACCAGCCTACATTCCCACCAACAGTGCACGAGGGTTCCCTTTGCCCCGCATCCTCGCCAACACTTGTTGTTTGTTAATTTGTTGATGATTGCCATTCTGACATGTGTGAGGTGGTATCTTATTGTGGTTTTAATTTGCATCTCTCTGATGACTAGTGATGTTGAACATTCTTTCATATGCCTCTGGGCTCTTTGTATATCTTCCTCAGTGAGGTGTCTGTCCAGGTCCTTTGCCCATTTTTTAATTGAGCTGTCTGTTTCCCTGGTGTTGAGTCGCATTAGTTCTTTATATCTTTTGGAGATCAAACCCTTGCCTAAGGTATCATTGGCAATTATGTTTTCCCATACAGTTGGTTCCCTTTGAATTTTGCTGATATTTTCTTTAGCTGAACAAAAACTTTTCAATTTGATATAGTCCCATTTGTTGATTCGTTCTTTTATTTCCTTTGCCCTTGGTGAAGTATCAGTAAACATATTTTTGCATAGGATATCCAAAAGTTTACTGCCTATATTTTTCTCCAGGACCTTTATGGTGGCACTTCTTATGTTTAAATCCTTTATCCATCTTGAGTTTATTCTGGTATATGGTGTAAGTTGGTGGTCAAGTATTAACTTTTTGCATGTTGCTATCCAGTTTCCCAACACCATTTGTTGAAGAGACTGTTTTGACTCCATTTGATGTTCCTTCCCCCTTTGTCAAATATTAGTTGACCATAGTGTCCTGGGTTAATTTCTGAGCTCTCTATATTCTGTTCCATTGATCTATATGTCTATTCTTATGCCAGTAGCAGACTGTTTTGATGACAGTAGCCATGCAGTATTGTTTGAAGTCTGGTATTGTGATTCCTCCTACCCTGTTCTTCTTTCTCAAGATTGTGATGGCTATTCATGGGCGTTTTTGGCTCCATATAAATTTTTGAAGTATTTTTCCTATTTCTGTGAAGTCTGTCATTGGTATTTTAATTGGGATTGCACTGAATATGTAGATTGCTTTGGGTAGTATGGACATTTTAATAATGTTAATTTTTCCCATCCATGAACATGGTATATGCTTCCATTTATTTGTATCTACCTTGATATCTTTCTTCATTGTTCTGTAGTTTTCTGAGTACAGGTCTTTTACCTTCTTAGTTAAGTTGATTCCTAGGTACTTTATTTTTCTTGTTGCTATGGTAAATGGGATTTGATTTTTTGCTCCTATTTCTGTTGTTTCATTATTGGTATATAGAAATGCTTTTGATTTCTGGATATTGACTTATGCCCAGCTATTTTGCTGAATTTGCTTATTAGGTCAAGTAAGTTTTTGGTGGAGCCCATCGGGTTTTGTATGTACACTATCATATCATCTGCAAATAATGACAGTTTGACTTCCTCCTTTCCGATTTGGAATTCCAAGTTGGAATTTCCAATTCCTTTGATTCCTTTTTCTTCTCTGATGGCTATAGCTGGAACTTCCAAAACAATGTTGAACAGAAGTGGAGAAAGTGGACAGTCTTGTCTCATTCCTGATTTTAGGGGGAAAGCTTTCAGTTTTTTGTCTATTAAGTATGATGTTGGCTTCTGGTTTGTCATAGATGGCCTTTATGATGTTGAGGTATGCTCCTTCTATTCCCATTTTGCTGAGGGTTTTTATCATAAATGGTTGCTGTACTTTATCAAATGCTTTTTCAGCATCTATTGATATGATCATATGGTTTTTATCTTTCAATTTGTTGATGTGGTGTATTACATTAATTGATTTATGAATGTTGTACCATCCTTGAATCCCTAGGATGAATTCCATTTGATCATGGTGTATTATCTTTGTAATATACTGTTGGCCAATCCGGTTGACCAATATTTTGTTGAGAATTTTAGCATCTATGTTCATCAGAGATATGGGCCTGTAGCTTTCTTTCTTAGTTCTGCCTTGCCCTGGTTTTGGGATTAGAATAATATTGACCTCATAGAAAGAGTTTGGGAGTCTTCCCTCTCCCTGAATTTTTTGGTGTAGTTTGAGGAGGATAGGAGTTAGTTCTTTAAATGTTTGGTAAAATTCACCTGTGTAGCCATCTGGTCCAGGGCTTTTGTGTTTTGGGAGATTTTGGATTACTTCTTTAATTTCACTAGTTGTTATTGGCCTATTCAGGCTTTCTGCTTCTTCTGGGTTCAGTTTTGGTAGATTATACCTTTCCAGAAATGTGTCCATTTCATCCAGGTTGTCATATTTTTTGTCATATAGTTGTTTGTAGTAATTTCTTACAATCTTTTGTATTTCTGAGGTATCAGTTG
>PVIW01011101.1:8682-39806 GCA_004026585.1 Noctilio leporinus | reverse complement strand
ACATCAGTTAGGTCCATTTCCTCTAGAGTGTTGTTCAATGCCACAACATCTCTGGGGATTTTTTGTTTGGAAGATCTGTCCATTGTTGATAGTGGGGTATTAAAATCCCCTACTATTAGTGTGTTGCTGTCTATGTCTTTCTTGAAGTCTTCCAAGATTTTCCTTATATATTTCGGAGCTCCTATGTTGGGTGCGTATATGTTTATCAGACTTATTTCTTCTTGATGGATTGTTCCCTTAAGTATTATGAAATGTCCATCTTTGTCCCTTTTTATGTCCTTCATTGTAAAGTCTATTTTATCTGAAATCAGTATTGCTACTCCAGCTTTTTTTTCATGTCCATTTGCTTGATATATAGTTTTCCATCCCTTCACTCTCAATCTGTGTCGATCTTTTGTTCTGAGGTGGGTCTCTTGAAGACAGCATATATGTGGGTCATGCTGTCTTATCCATTCGGCTACCCTATGTCTTTTGATTGGTGCATTTAATCCATTTACATTTAAGGTTATCATTGATTGATACTTATTCATTGCCATTTTCCCCCTTTGTGTTTGTATTTCTCTTTGGCTTTCTATGTTTCTTCATTTTATTTGTTTACTTATTTTTATAGCAGACCCTTTAGCATTTCTTGCAATGCTGGTTTGGTAGAGATGTATTCTTTCAGTCTTTTTTTGTCTGGGAAGCTCCTTATTTCTCCTTCTATCTTGAATGAGAGCCTTGCTGGGTAGTGTATTCTTGGTTGCAGGCCTTTGTTTACCATGACTTGAAATACCTTTTGCCATTCCCTTCTGGCTTGAATTGTTTCTGTTGAATACTCATTTGATAGCCTTATTGGATCCCCTTTGTATGTTATTTGTCTTTTCTCTCTTGATGCTTTTAGGATTCTCTTTTTGTCTTTGAAATTAGCCATTTTAATAATAATGCGCTTTGGTGTTGGTCTGTTTGGGTTGATCCTCATTGAGACCCTCTGTGCTTCCTGAACTGGATTAATGTTTTCATTCATCATGTTAGGGAAATTTTCTATCATGACTTTTTTGAGCAGGTTTTCCATTCCTTGGTTCTCTTCTCCTTCTGGTATCCCTATGGTATGGATGTTGTTACGTTTCATGTTGTCCTGCAGCTCTTTTAACCCCTCTTCAGTCTTATTCAGCCTTTTTTTATTCTCTTGTACTGTCTTGGAGTATTTGTCTACATTATCCTCCAACTCACTGATCCGGTCCTTTGCTTCCTCAAAAATATGGAACGCTTTATGAATTTGCATGTCATCCTTGCACAGGGGCCATGCTAATCTTCTCTGTATCATTCCAATTTTAATATATGTGCTGCCGAAGCGAGCACTGTATGAATCTTTATATTTTTTGGGTTTTAGTCCCTTATTAAATATATAATTTATAACTTTATTCTCCTGTTTAGTAAGTTGCCATTTTGTTGTATTGGTGGTATCTTTCATGGTGCAAAAGCTTTTTAGTTTAATGTAATACCATTGGTTTATTTTTGCTTTTGTTGTCTTTGCCCTAAGAGACGTAACTAAAATAAATATAGCTAAGACCATGTCAAAGATTCTCTTGCCTATGTTTTCTCCCAGGAGTTTTATGATTTTAGCTCTGACATTTAAGCAGCTAATCCATTTTAAGTTTATTTCTGTATATGGTGTATTAAAGTGGTCCACTATTTTTTTACATGTATCTGTTTTCCAATACCATTTATTGAAGAGGCTATGTTTACCCTAGTGTATACTCTTGCCTCCTTCATCATAGTTGACCATAAGTATGGTTTTATTTCTGGGCTCTGTACGTATTTCCTTTCTTTTATTTTTTCTTCTATATGTCTGTTTTGATTACTAGAGCTTGGTAGTGTAGTTTAATATCAGGGAGCATGATAACCTCTAACTTTGTTCTCCTTTCTCAATATTGCTTTGGGCATTTGATGTCTTTTGTGGTGCCATATAAATTTTGTGGTTATTGGTCTAGTTCTGTGAAAGATGACATTGGTCTTTTTGGTAAGGATTATAATTTAATCTATAGATTGCTTTTGGTAGTTTGGACATTTTAACAATTTTAACTCTTGTCATTTGTGAGCATGATATATCCTTGCATTTATTTGTATCTTTTAAAATTTCTAAAAGATTTTTGGTGGAATCATTAAGTTTCTCTTTAGTATCATGTAATCTGTGAATAATGACAGTTTTATTTCTTCTCTTCTACTCGGATGCTTTTTTTTTCTTGTCAGATTGCTGTATTTATTATAAATGAACACTGGATTTTGTCAAATGCTTTTTATGTGTCTATTTATATGATCATATAAGTTTATCCTTCATCTTGTTTATGTAGTTATCACATTAATTAATTTGAGGGTACTGTACCAACTACACATCCCAACAATAAATCCACCTGATCATGATATATGATCTTTTTAATGTACTATTGAATTTTATTTGCTAGTATTTTGTTGAAGTTTTTTTATTATATGTTCATGAGAGGTATTGGTGTATAATTTTCTTTATTTGTAATGTCTTTGTCTGATTTTGGAATCAAGGTAATGCTGATGTCATAAAATGAGCTTAAAACCTTCCTTCCATTTTTTTTTTTTTTTTTTTTAGTTTTTTAGGACAGTTTGAGAAGAATAGATATGAATTATTCTTTGAGCGTTTGGTAGAATTCACCTGTGAAGTCAACTGGCCTAGGATTTTATTAAGTATATTTTATTGATTATGCTGTCACATTTGTCCCAATTTTTTCCCTTTGGCCCCCTCCACCCATTATCCACCTTCCCTCCAACAATCTTCCCCTTAGTTCATGCCTATGGATTGTGCATGGAAGCTCTTTGGCTTTAGCAAAGATGTTACTATTCTTAACATCTCCCTGTCAATTTTGTTCCTATCAATTATGCTTCTTGATCCCTGTCGGGCCAGAGGAATTCCTCTGTCTATGCATGGCTGGAGCTTTCTATGGATCAGCCAGGGAGATAGCCTGTGAGTTGTCTTATCCCCAGTCTCTGGAGCACTGTGGCTCCAGAGGTAACCAACTTAGCAACTTTGAGCAGGCTGATGACAGCCCCATATGTAACTCTTAGACATAGAGCCTCCTCCGTTCCAATATATATGTAAGACTGCCTTTGCTGTAAGCTCAGCGCATGCACTATTGTTGTGTGGGGACGGAGAAACCTTGAATGGCAATGCCAACACTCTCTAGTGCCAGGCCTCGTGGAAGCAGGAAAGTGGATGTAGAAACACCCGGACTCTTGGTGGTCCTTAACGTAAGTGCAGCTGTGATAAGGGTGGGCCAACTATGCATGGGGACACTGACACTCTTAGTTACCTGGCCATGTGGTCGTTAGCCTGCCACTACAATAAAGCATGCCAAATCCCCTAAAGTCTCCACACAAGTTCTTCTTCACACCTAGGTGGGGGCCCTCCCCTCTATCATCACTTGGTGGTCTGGCATCCAACATCGTGGGACCTGACAAATGGCATCACTTCCAGGATAGCAAGGTGCTGGGACCTGACAATTCCTTCACCATTTCCCCCTTTCTTCCCCTTCTCCCCCCCAGCTAATTACTCTCCAAATGATCCCCATACCTATGATTCAGTTCCTGTTCCTGGTTGTTTGCTTAGTTTGTTTTTGTTTTTATTTTTTAGATTCAGTTGTTGATAGTTGTGTTTGTCATTTTAATGTTCATAGGTTTCATCTTTTTCTTAAATCAGTCCCTTTAACATTTCATGTAATAGGGCCGGTGGCACAGTGGATAAGGCACCGGCCTGCATACCAGAAGGTTGCTAGTTTGATTCCCAGTCAGGGTACATAACCAGGTTGCAAGCCAGGTCTCCGGCTAGGTCCATAGCTAGAGGCAGGTGAAAGGCAACCACACATTGAAGTCTCTCTCCCCCACTGCCCCTCTCCCTTTAATAAATAATAAATTAAAATATAAATAATAAATTAAAAAGAAAAAAATTTAAAGTAAAAAAAAAAAGAGAATAGTTTAACATTTCATGTCATAATGGCTTGGTGATGACGAATTTCTTTAGCTTTACTTTGTCTGGAAAGCACTTGCATTCTAAATGATAGCTTTGCTGGATAGAGTAATTTTGTTTATAGGTCCTTGCTTTTCATCACTTTGAATACTTCTTGCCAGTCCTTTCTTTCCTGCAAAGTTTCTTTTGAGAAATCAGCTGATGGTTTTACGGGAACTCCTTTATAGGTAACACTCTTCTTTCCTTTTGCTGCTTTTTAAAAAAGATTTTGTTTATTATCCTTAGAAAGAGGGGTAGGGAAAGAGGCAGAGAGGGAGAGAAACATCAATGTAGGTTGCCTTTCACCTGCCTCCAGCTATGGATCTGGCTGGAGACCTGGCTTGCAACCTAGTTATGTTGCCCTGGCTGGGAATTAAACCAGTAACCTTTGGGTTTGCAGGCCACTGTGCCATCTTGTTGCTTTTAAGATTCTCTCTTTATTTTAACCTTTGGAAAATTTTTAATTGATTTATTGTATTATATTTGTCCCCCTTTTTTCCCTACTGTTCTCCCCTGTCCTGCCCACCTCCCCTTCTTTTACATTCAGTCCCCACCCTGTTGTTCATGTCCATGGTTCATTTATACTAGTTCTTGACTAGACTCTTTCCCTTCTTTCCCCTTTTCTCCCCCTTCCCCCTTCCCTCTGATCACTGTCAGTCTGTTCCTTGTTTCCATGCCTCTCATTCTATTTTGCTTATTTGTTTGTTTTGTTCATTAGCATCCTGTATTAGGTAAAATCATATGGTATTTTTATTTCGTTGACTGGCTTATTTTGCTAAGCATAATACCCTCCAGTTCCATCTATGCTATTGCAAAAGGTAGAGTTCCTTCTTTCTTTCTGCTGCATAATATTTCATTGTATAAATGTACCAGAGTTTTTTTGATCCATTCATCTATTGATGGGCACTTAGGCTGTTTCCAGCCCTTGACCATTGTAAATAGTCCTTCTATGAACACAGGAATGCATAGGTTCTTCTGAATTGGTGTTTCAGGTTTTTTGGGTATAGTCCTAGTGGAGAAATTGCTGGGTCAAAAGGCAGTTCCTCCTTAGTTGGTGTGGTTTATTGGATTGGGTACTGGCCTGCAAACCTGTTCCCAGTTGGGGTAAGTGCCTGGGTTGTGGGCCAGGTCCCCAGTTGGGGGCTATAAGAGACAACTACATATTGATGTTTCTCTCCCTCCTTTCCCTTCTCTCTAAAAAATAAATAAATAAAATCTTTTTAAAAATAGGCAGTTCCATTTTTAGTTTTTTGAGGAAATTCCATACTGTTTTCCATAGTGGCTTCACCAATCTGAAATCCCACTAAAAGTACACTAGAGTTCCTTGTTCTCCACATATTTGCCAGCACTTGTTTGATTTGTTAATGATAGCAATTCTGATAGGTGTGAGGTGGTATCTCATTGTGGTTTTGATTTGCATCTCTCTGATGTTGGGCTAGTGATGATGAGCATTCTTTCCTATGCCTATGGGCCCTTTGTATGTCCTCTTTGGAGAAGTGTCTGTTCAGGTCCTTCGCCCATTTTTTAATTGGGCTGTCTGTCTTCCTGGTGTTGAGTCATATAAGTTCTTTATACAGGATGCACATAATCAATTGGCAATAACTTTCATCTCCTTATTTCATGTGCTTATTAATTTTGAAAAACTATGTTTCTAAGATTATGGTTTAACATAATTGTTTCAGATATAAAGTATTAGATTCTGAAAGCAACCATCATGTCGAAGGGATTCAATGTTAGAGCAACCATAGTTTCTGGACTGCATGCAGGGTGAACTGCTAAGGAAATTGTGGACTTCAACAGCATCCCTTTATGTACAGTTTACAACGTGAAGAAGGTGTATGATGCTGACACTGATGTTGCCACACCAACAAGGAAAATGCATAAGGTATGCAAGGATCGCACAAGTCCAGATATTGTACACAGAATCCAGGAGATCATCAATGAAGACCCAGGATGTTTACCTTGATGTGTTGAGAGAAGTAGTTGTACTGTGGATGAAGCAAGTCCCAAATGGACGTTATTTTATCTTCCAGCAAGATGGTGCACCAACACATAATGCTACAATAGTGCAAGAATTTCTCAGTATTAATTTTCCTGAATTCTGGTCAAAGGAAATCTGGCGACCTAGTTCATCAGATGCAAATTCTTACGACTATTATGTATAGATTGTTTGTGAGAGGGAAGTTAATAAACAACCTCATTCCAATAAAGAGGAGGTTAAAACTAAGACTGAAAACATGATAATGTCCATGGATAAAGAAAAATTAAAGCATGCTCAAGATTCTGAAGTTGAATCCAGTCTATTATTGCTCAAATGGAGAGTGGAGACTTTTTTGAACAATTTTTAAAAATTATAATGTTTATGTATTTACATATAAGAATAAATTTATTTCAAAATATAACACTTCTGTGGTATATTGTTTATTTTACTAAAATTTTGCCAATTGAACATGCACAACCTGTATATTTTGGAGATCAAAGCCTTGTCTGAGGGATTATTGGCAAATATGTTTTCCCATACAGTTGGTTTCCTTTTCAGTTTGCTGATGTTATCTTTAGTTGAGCAGGAACACTTTAGTTTAATGTAGTCCCATTTGTTTATTTGTCTCCTTATTTTTCTTGCCCTAGAAGAAGCATCGGTGAAAATATTGCTGCATGGGATATCTGAAAATTTACTGCCTATGTTCTCCTTTAGGGATTTTATGGTGACACAACTTATATTTAAGTCTTTTATCCATCTTGAGTTTATTCTGTTGTATAGTATAAGTTGGTGGTTTAGTTTAATTTTTTTAAAAGATTCTATTTATTATTAGTTTTAGAGAGCGGGGAAGGGAGAGAGGCAGAGAGTGAGAGAGGCATCAGTGTATGGCTGCCTTTCACCTGCCTCCAGCTACAGACGTGGCTTGCAACCTGGTTATTGTGCCCTGGCTGGGAATTGAATTAGCAACTTTTGGGTTCGCAGGCTGGTGCCTTATCCACTGTGCCACTAGCCAGGGTAGTTAGCCAGGGTAGTTTCATTTTTTTGCATATTCCTGTCTGGTTCTTCCAACACCACCTGTTGAAGAGGCTATTTTCACTACATTTTATGCTCCTTCCCCCTTTGTCAAATATTAATTGACCATAGAGACTTGGGCTTATTTCTGGGCTCTCTATTCTGTCCCATTGACCTATATCTCTATTCATATTCATATATATATATATATATATATATATATATATATATATATATATATAATTTCATTATTTCCAGACATAGGGGAAGGGAGAGAGGGAGAAAGCCATCAATGTGCGGTTGCTTTTCACATGCCTCCAGCCACAGACCTGGCTGGAGACCTGGTTTGAAACCTGGTTATATGCCCTGGCTGGAGAATCGAACTAGCAACCTTTGGGTTTGTAGGCCGGCACCTTATCCACTGTGCTACCAGCTGGGGCTATATCTCTATTCTTATGCCAGTATCAGACTGTTTTGATTACAGTGGCCTTGTAATATAGTTTGATATATGGTATTGATTTCTCCTACTTTGTTCTTCTTTCTCAAAATTGCCATGGCTATTCATTGTCATTTTTGGCTCTATATGAATTTTTTTTTTTAATTTTATTGTTGTTGTGTTACATCCATCCCTTTTTTGCTCCCCTCTGTCCCCCTATATGAATTTTTTTTTGAAGTATTCTCTATCTATGAAATACTATGTCATTGGTATTTTAATAGGGATTGTGTTTAATCTATAAATGGCTTTGGGTGGTATGGACATTTTAATGATGTTAATTCTTCCCATCTAACCTTTGGACTTTTAATTATGGTGTGCTTTGGTGTGGTCCCAGTTGGGTCCAACTTGTTTGGCACTCTTAGCTTCCTGGACTTTTATGCCTATATCCTTCTCCAAATTAGGGAAGTTTTCTTTCATTATTTTTTTTAAAGTAACTTTTCAATTTTTTGCTGTTCTTCTTCTCCTTCTGGCACCCCTATGATTTGGATGTTGGCACTTTTGGAGCTGTCCCAGAGTCTTCTTAAACTCTCCTCATTTTTTGTTTTAATTCTTATTTCTTCATTTTGTTCTGGTTGAATGTTTATTTCTTCCTTATGTTCCAAATCGTTGGTTTGAATTCCAGCTTCCTCCCTTTTTCTGGTGGTTCCCTGTAAAATTTTTGTTATTTTTGTTATTTCACTTTGTATAACCTTCACTTCTTTCTTTATTTTGTAGTCGAACTCAACCATTTCTCTGAGCATCCTCATCATCATTGTTTTGAACTCTGTGTCTGATAGGTTGATGATCTCCATTTTGCTTAGTTCTTTTTCTGGGGTTTTGTTCTGTTCTTTCATTTGAGCCATATTTCTTTGCCTCCTTAATTTGGTAGTCTCCCTGTGCTTGCTTCTGTGTATTAGGTAGAGCTGATTTGATTTGGTAGTATGGCTTAAGGCAATAGGTATTCTGTAGGGTCCAGTGGCACAGCCTCACCTGTCACCCAAGCTGGGTGCTCAAGGTACACCCTTTGTGTGGGCTAAGTATACCTTCCTCTTGTAGTTGAGCATTGGTTGCTGTTGGCAGATCAATGGGAAAGATTTACTCATGCCAGTCAGCTGCAAGGACTGGCTATGACCACTGACCACCAACCTCTGCCCTCCATGGAGAATCAGCTGTGCAGGAGCTCAGACATGGCCTGTAGCTGCCCACTGGGGCTTCTCAGGTGGTGCAGGCCTAGGTCAACACCACCTGTGTGTTGCCCAGGGCACCCTGCCTGAGCTATAAAGCAATCTGAGATGGCTGCCACTTGTGCTGAGTTTGGAGATTCCCTGGTGAAGCCAAGCTGTGAATCTAAGCTGGCTGCTGCTAGCTCCAAGCCCTGAGCTCAATGAGGCCAGCAGTTAACTGTTTAGTAGGATTTAGAAAGTTGTGAAGCAGGAGCCAAGACCAGCCATTCATTTGGAAAAGCAGCTTGGAATTGGGTGGGGCAGAGTTTCTAGGGATCTCCAAGGTAGATCAAACAGTGTTAGCCAGGTTGATGGAGTCCCCAGGATTCAGCTTGCTGGCTCTGAGGGAGGAGGGTTCAGAGGAAATGGCATCTGCTCACCTTGATGCTAGACACTTCAGTTTTCCCTTGCAAAACACTGTTGCTTTCAAGCTATTACCCCAGTGCTGGAGCTCAGAGGGAGTGAGCCTGAGTAAGTTTGTGTGTGAATTCTTTAAGAGGAATTGCTTGTGGCTTCAGCAGTTTCTTCCACTGACTCAATCTCTACTGGTTTTTGCAGCCAGAAGTTGTGGCACCTTATCTTCCTGGTACTGGAGCCTTGGGCTGGGGAGCCTAGTCTGGGCCTGGGACTCCTCATTCCTGAGATATCCCTTCCAAATTTTTATGCCCAACATGTGGGTGAAAGACCAGCCAATTCTGTGCTTGCATTCCTTCTATGCATCTCAATGGATGTGTTTTTTTAAATTCCATGATTGTCAGACTTCCTTTCAACTAAATTTATTATGAGGGTTGTTCTATGTTGTAGTTATAATTTTGATGGTGTTGTGCAAAGAGCTGAGCATGTCTGCCTGTGCCACCATCTTGAACAGGTCCTTAGAGTTAGCTGTTCTTATGAAAGTTGCTTTGGTCTAGGATTTTTATTTGTTGAAACTTTTTTGATTACTGAATCAATTTTGTTAATAGTTATCATCTGTTTAGGAATTTATCCATTTCTTCCAGATTGTCCAATTTGTTGGCATATATATAATTATTTGAAAGCATTTTCCTATAATCCCTTGTATTTCTGTGGTGTGAGCTGCCACTTCTCCACTTTCATTTCTGATTTTATTTTTTTGGGTCTTCTCTCTTGTTATTAGGTAGATAGATCCGCTACATCTCCCAGTGTTAGCATGGTGACCTATGTACAAGGTGACCTGTGGGGCCCAGTGGCACTGTTCCCCTGATTACTGAGAGAGTGCTCCAGTGGTATCCCTTCCTAGTGTAGGTTGTGTATGCCCTCCAGTTGTAGTTAAAACTCCTTTTGTATACCAAAGGCAAACATGGTGTTCTGTCAGAGGTTTGCTGTAAGACTGACACAGAGTGAACTCTATGGAAAGGAAATTTCTAGATACCGAGGGGATAAATGGGAAAGAGTTCTGGAACTGGGCACTTTAGAAAAATTAAATAGGGAAGCAGTCAGATGCTGGGCTTGGCATCTTCTGACCCAGAGTGAAAACTCCCAAGGAGCAGGTCAGTTAGAAACAAGTAATGCTCCCAGGGCTTCCCTGGCATCAGCAAGGAAAAAGATTAAATATTCTTTGAGAAAGTTCATGTTAACTTGATGCTGGTCAGCATAGCTTCTCACTGCCAGGCCCACCGTATTCAGGTGAGATGTCTAATATTGAGTGAACCAAAAGGAGTGTCCAGTTGCTGTGACCTGCACAGGGCATACAGGTGACTCAGATGTATTCAGTGCTGTAAGTACAGTGGTCAGAACACGGAAGCCTCAGTGAGAGGACTTTGCAGAGGTGAAAAGGCAGGCCATAGGCTTCATCAGCAGGGTGAGCAGGCTACCCCAAAAGGCTAATAGGGTTATGTGCACCTATGTCACTAGCACAGGGGTAGTGACAGGTATAAGGAGTTATGTTGCATAGATGTGATGTTGCTAAGCTAAGCTTTGTTTCCCTCTTAAGTAACTGTCTTGGCTAGGAGAGACCACCAGTCAACTCTGGTGGATGGAAGGGGACACTGGCCCAAGTGGTGGATTCCTGGTCAGGAGGTCCCTATCAATTTTATCCAAGACAGTATTTTTGGCAAGCTGGGTTTTTGTTTTTGTTTTTTGTTTTTTGTTTGTTTTTTGTTTTTTTGTTTTTACCATTAAAGCAAAAATAACCCTTTTTATTATAAAAAGTCAGCTCCTGTACACACTGGGCCATTTTCAATTCAACAAGAAAATTTTTCATACCTTTTGTGTGCTAAACATGGGAAGAGACCTGGGGAAACATTTCAGTGAGAGAATCACCCCTTTGTGTGTGTGGGTGAATGAAAGAACATATGGAAAGCCCCAGCACTGTGCATGGGTTCTCTGTCCAACCCAATCACTTAGCAAAAAATCTAGGTTAATACAAAGACTGGAAGTTACTGGATGGGAAGGGCTAGTTTGAAGTCATATGGATTTGATGCACAAGCTCACTGTTAGCTGCCAGCTTTGTGACCTAGGCAAGTTGCTTCCACTTTGGGGAGGCTATTTCCACTCTGAGAAACAATGGTGTCTACCTTATAAGGCCATTATGAAGATGCGGCAAGATAAAGTGCTCTGCATGCTGTAAGTCATCATGATCAATAGAAAATGACATTCGAGGTAATTGAACTGATATGTAGTAAGTATCTTCTGTGGGCATGATTCAGTTCTAAATGTTTTAAATGTAAAAACCCATGTAACTTCCTCATGACCCTATGAGGTAGATCCTACAATTATTTCCATTTTACAAATGAGAAAATTTAATCCAAGTGATGTTTAAAGATATGTCAGAGGGTCAGACAGATAAGTGATAGAGTCAGGGTTGAAAGCCAGGCAACTGAGTTCCAGAGCCTGAACCCCAGTCACTGCATCCAGTGCAGAGATAGGGTGCCAGCTCCTAACCCAAGTCACTGATACCCGAGAGCATTTCCCAGGGCTTGGCACCAGGGTACACTCATTGGAGGACAGATATATTGTGAACATTGTGACAACTGGAGCCAGACCATCTAGATTTGAATCCCAGTTCTAATACTAATGACCTAGTGTATTAGGGTCCTAGTGATGTATAGAAATTACCCTACAATCTAGAGGCTTGAAACAACAAACTATCTCTTGCAGTGTCCGAGTTACAATCTGAGGGCACTGAGTTGGATGGTTCACATGAGGTCGTAGTTAAGGTGTCCATCGAGGCTGCAACACCTGCAAGCTTGATGGGAACAGAGGCCTTGCTTCCAAGATGGCATACCCATACAGTTGTGCTTAGAAGGTCTCAGTTCTTCTTTGGTGTTGTTGGGACACTGAGTTCCTCCTCATGAGGGAGTCTCCAATACAGCCGCTGCATTGTCCTTGGACATGAGAGGTGAGTAACTGAGAGAGGTGGCAGGAGTTGGGGTGGGGGGAGCAGGAGCACAAGGAGGAAGCCACATGCTTTTTATGAACTATTCTTGAAAATCATAAGCCATCATTTCCATTCCATCATTTCCATTTCCAGTCCACTTCCAAGGTAACAGAAACTGAAATTCACTACTTGAAGGGAAGAGTATTAACATTTTTTATAGTTACCAAACCAAGGGGCATGTAATTAATCTCTCTGTGCCTCAGTGTTTTCATCTTTTAAAATGGGTTAATAGCCCTGGCTCAGTGGACTGAGCACCATTCTAAAAACCAAAGGGTCACTGGTTTCAATACCCAATTAAGGCACATGCCTGGGTTCCAGGTCAGGTCCCCTTTTGGGGACACATGAGAGACAAATGCATATTGATGATTCTTTCCTTCTCTATCTCCCTCGCTTCCCTCTCTCTAAAAATAAATAAATAAATAAAATTTTAATGGGTTATTCTTCATAGAAATTTTGTGGGGAGTAAGTAAGACAATCTACATAAAGAGCCTAGATGGTGCCTGACACATAGTAGGCATCCACATGTGTTAGCTATAATTAGCATGCATTATCAGCTATGTTGAACATGGTGAATTCTCTTAGTCTCTTAGTCTCTTAGTCTCAATTTTCTCACCTGTCAAATGAGAATAATAATATCTGCTCTGCCCAAGGCACTCAAAGGCTATTTGTTGGATACATGTATGAATGAATTTATTATACATGTGCTGTATGCCAGTCGCTTTCTAGTCACTAGGAACATAGTAGCAAAAACAAAACAAAAACAAACACAAACAAACAAAATGATAGGGTTTTTGCCCTAATGGAAAATATATTCCAAAGGGAGAAGACCAAAAATAAAACCCATATGTGAACAATAAAGAAAATAAGGGTGAGGTATGCAAAATAGAGCTCAATGAGGTACCACTACACACCACCAGAATGGCTAAAATTAAAAAGATTGGCAACATCAAATGCTGGTGAGGATGAGGAGCTAACAGAACTCTAGAACATTGCTTTGTCGGACTGTTAAATGATACAGTCACTGAAAAATGTCTTCCAGTTTCTTATATATCTAAATCTATACCTGTTCTGTGACTCAGCAATTCAATCTTATATATATATATATCCAAAAAAAGATTTGTGTAAATGTTCATAGTAGCTTTATTCATAATTGCACAAAACTAGAAATAGCCAAATTTCCATCAATGGGAGAATGGATAGATAGAGATATATTCATGCAATGAAATAGAATTCAGCAATAAAATTTTTTTCAATATATACAACATGAATGACTCTTAAAAGCATACTGAGTGAAGGAAGTCAATAACAAAACATTTACATAGTGTATGATTCCTTTATGGTTCTAGAAGAGGCAAACTCATCTGTGGTGAAAAAAATTAGGATATTGGAAGAAGAGGCTGATGACAGTGCAGGAAGGAATTTTCCAGAAGGTGGAGATGGTCTAAATAGGCACTGGCCACCAGTTACATGGGTTATTTAAATTTAAATTATCTAAATTAAATGCAATGGAAAATTTAGATCCTTGTTCACAATAGCCATATTTCAATTACTTGATAGCCATGAGTGGCCAGTGGCTACTGTATCTGAACAGCTCAGATCATTCCCATCATTATAGATTCTTCTATTAGAAAGCACTGGTCTATATCTTGCTAGGGATGCATCTGTCAAAACTCATGAAATGATGAAGTTAAATTTGTGTATTTCACTTTTAAAATTTACCTTTAAATATATTTCCCCCATGTAAGGCTATATGGGCTGATGTGTTTAGTGGAGATGCATACTGCTGTCTGCAGCTTACTTCAAAGTGCACCAAGGATTAAGACTGATGGATAGGTAGGTGGATGGAGGGATGCAGTGATGCATATTAAGGCAAATATAGCAAACTGTTAACTCCAAAATCCAGGTGGTAAGCATTTTCATCTTCATTGTACAGTTCTTTAAACTTTTCTGTATCAAAATTTTCATAACAAAAATTATGGAAAAATATGATGTGATAGATTAGAATGAGTGTGAAGGTGAAGAAGCATAGAGGGAAATCTTAGGGATCCAAGAATAGCTGGAAACAGTTATTGCAGGGGTCACATTCACTTAGACACTCATTCATTCAGAAAATAGGAATAAATCAGACCCAGTTTCTGCCCTTGAATTCAGGAAATGCCATAAGATCAACCAGTTGTGCTAGGGTGCTGAAGACCTACTCTGTGGCATGGGTCAGGGGTACCCCACAGCCCACTATTTTTCCAGCTGTGCCACAGAGCTTCCTTACTGGCCACCTCAGTTTTGATCACTTTACCATACTTTCAGAAAGATCCAAAAATGTCAGTTCCATGAGCATGAGGACTTTGTTCATTGATTGACATTCACCACCAAGCACACCAGAGATGCTCAGCAAGCAAACACCAAATAAATACAAGAATGAAAACTGTGATCTCCTTGGCCTTCTGGCCACTCCCTAAGGCCTCACTCCCTGGCTTGTCCAGCCTTTGACTTCACTCTTCATGCCGTCTGGGCCACTGGCCTCCAGAATCCCTTGCCTGCTCTTTCTTATCAGGTATGTCTCCACTTCAGTACCACCTCCTACAAGTGGCCTTCCCTGACCACCCCATCAATCCCTCCACCTCTCTATCAACCTATCCCGGGGCATATAACAATATATTTATTTATAGTTTTATTTGAAAACCACCAGTTTTATTAAGGCTCTGTATCAGCCCCTCCCTCAGTTATTCACTATTTGGTTCCTTCACACTACCAGCACTCTCTGGAACTGTTTTGGCTGCTTTGTAGGTAAGTATATTTGCTTTTTGTATGTCTTTCCTTCTAACACATAAGTTTCAGGACTTCAGGAACTCTGTATATTTTGTTCACACAGAAAAATGCTCATAAGTGTTTCAGGGACACAGGCTTACTCCAAGGGCGTGCCCTGCGCTTCATCCTTGCTGCTTCCGAGGAAGGAGGGTGCTGAGGACCAGGGGCCTGGGTGAAGGTGTGAGTGGGGGAACCACAGTGTGGGTGCTCCGGAGACATTCCAGCTCGCAGCACTGACTTCAAAGCAACGCCCGGTCTCCGCAGGGCGTGTGTCCCTTTAAGGGCAGCACAGCCAAATGCCCAGGTGAAGACCTGTGCCCCGCAGCCTCGCTTTGGAGCTGGAGCCTGCGCGTTAGCTCACTAAGACCACCATTCCCCAACCCCCCATCTCCGGGGCTCTGCTCTGTGGCTGGAGGGGCTTTCTCCTTCCGGCACCATGTCTCTCCGCCTGCCCCAGCGTGGTGGTCTGGCCCAAGTCCCGTCAGCCGCCTGGAGAGAGTGCTAGCGGCCATGATCTGCCTAGGCAGCTGGTGTGTGCGGTGGCCCTGCGGCGTGGCGGTCCCGGCCGGGCGGCGCTGGGTGATGCGTGGACCGGCTGGCCTACCAGGCGGCCGTGCCCTGAGGGTGCTGGTGGACTTGGACGGAGTGCTGGCCGACTTTGAGGGTGGCTTCCTCAGGAAGTTTCGCGCTCGCTTCCCCGACCAGCCTTTCATTGCCCTGGAGGACCGGCGTGGCTTCTGGTTGTCAGAGCAGTACGGCAGTCTACTACCGGGGCTGAGAGTGAGCATTTCTCCTCCCCATTTCTCCCTCCTTTCCTTCCGCAGCGGTTCTGCTCCGGCCCCCTGCCTTCTGGGGGCGGGGAGGCCCCAGGCTAGGCTCCCCAGCTTGCCCCAAAGCCCGCCTGACCTTGGGTGCGTCACCGCCCCAGCCTCCGGTGGTCTGGTCCAGGGAAGGACCGAGAGCGCAGAGACAGGCAGACTTGTGCTCAGTAACTGCTGTCATCGAGGGCAAAATTCGGGATATACAGCGTGATATACCTAGCTACATCATCAGCCTCACTTAAATTTTTTTGGTATATTTAGTTTCCTCTTATATTTTTTAATAATCATTACAAGTGAAGTCCTCTTTGACCTCTGGCACAATCCCATTTCCAGTTATTTGTCCTCATGAATGCGTGTTTTGTTCTGTTTTTTAAAGATTTTTTTTTTATTATTTTTAGAGAGAGGGGAAGGGAGGGGGGCAGAGAGGGAGAGAGACATCAACATATGGTTGCCTTTCACCTGCCTCCAGCCACGGACCTGGCTGGAGACCTGGCTTGCAGCCTGGTTATGTGCCCTGGCTGGGAATCGAACCACTGACCTTTGGGTTTGCAGGCTGGCACCTTATCCACTGAGCCACCAGCCAGGGCTGAATGTGTGTTTTTATCAGTCTATTTCTTGTCCCTGTCCATAAACGCATAGCTCCCAGGGGAATTTGAAGCCCAGAGAGGCCTAGGGACTTTCTGGACCTTTCACAGTGAGTCCATGGTGCAGGTGCTGTGCATCAACTCCTTGGCTTACCCAGAGCGGTGCTGGCCCTGCAGAGCACCTGAGCACGTACCACACCACTCCCTTGTGCTCTGCCCTTGGAGTCCAGGTGGGGCCTCCGGGAGGAGATATTCCACAGGCTTGCAGAGGGATGGCTTGGTCTATAAATTGAAATTGTCTAGTGAAACAAGCAGGATTTTTGCCTTGCACTAACTTAAAGTGAGTGTTTTCTAGCGTTCCTTGATCCACCACTTAAGGTGACTGTCAGAGGATTTGATGATGAATGTGATATCGGAACCTATTTGGTAACCACATGTAGGCTGCCTTACCTCCTTTTTGTGAGGTAGACATTATCTCCAGTATGCAGGTGAGGGGGCTCACAGGATTCAAACCAAGTCCATCTGCCTCCCCAGCATCTTTAGCTTTTCCCACCCCAGAAATCTGTTCTCTGACATCTATTTTGGTTACAAAAGGCACCTTGATGGTCATTTTGGTTTGTTGAGGGGGCAGGTGTTAAAAAGGAAATTAAGTGCTGTTTCTGGTCATTAACACACACTAGGCAACTTTCACAGAGCCTAGTGCTGACTTTTCCCAGTCCTGATGCCTAATGAATTTTTTTTTCTGTATTCAGTGTTTTTACTTATTTATTTTCATTTAATTTTATTGTTGTTGTATTACATCCATCCCCTTTTTGCTCCCCTCTGTCCTCTTCCCCACCCACCCACTCCCCCACAAAGTCAATCCCACATGTTGTCCATGTCCATGGCTTTTCCATACTAGGTTATTGTCTAAACTGCTCCCTTTCTTTGCCTCTTCCTCCACCCTCCCCCCAACCTCCTTCCCTCTGCCAACTGAAGCCCTATTCACTGTATTCATATATCTGGTTCTGTTTTGCTTATTGTTTGTTTTGTTCATTATTATCCTGTAATGGGTGAGATCATATGGTATTTGTCCTTCACTGACTGGCTTACTTCACTAAGCATAATACTTTCTAGTTCCATGTTGTTGCAAAGGTTAGGAGTTCCTTCTTTCTTTCTGCTGTGTAGTATTCCATTGTGTAAATGTACCAAAGTTTTTTGATCCAATCATCCACTGATGCGCATTTAGGCTGTTTCCAGCATTTGGCTATTGTAAATAACGCTGTTATGAACATAGGTGTACATAGGTTCTTATGAATTGGTGTTTCAGGGTTCTTTGGGTACAGTTCTAGTAGTGGAATTGCTGGATCAAAAGGCAGTTCCATTTTTATTTTTATAAAGAAACTCCATACTGTTTTCCATAGTGGCTGCACCAGCCTACATTCCCACCAACAGTGTATGAGGGTTCCCTTTGCCCCACATCCTTGCCAGCACTTGTTGTTTGTTGATTTGTTGATGATTGCCATTCTGACAGGTGTGAGGTGGTATCTTATTGTGGTTTTAATTTGCATCTTTCTGATGACTAATGGTGTTGAGCATTTTTTCATATGCCTCTGGGCCTTTTGTATATCTTCCTCAGTGAGTTGTCTGTTCAGGTCTTTTGCCCATTTTTCAGTTGGGCTGTCTGTCTCCCTGTTGTTGAGTCTCATTAGTTCTTTATATATTTTAGAGATCAAACCCTTGTCTGGGGTATCATTGGCAATTATGTTTTCCCATACAGTTGGTTCCCTTTGAATTTTGCTGATATTTTCTTTAGCTGAACAGAAACTTTGCAATTAGATATAGTCCCATTTGTTGATTTGTTCTTTTATTTCCTTTGCCCTTGGGGAAGTATCAGTAAGCATATTTCTGCATAGGATATCCTAAAGTTTACTGCCTATATTTTTCTCCAGGACCTTTATGGTGGCACTGCTTATGTTTAAATCCTTTATCCATCTTGAGTTTATTTTGGTGTATGGTGTAAGTTGGTGATCTAGTTTTATCTTTTTGCATGTTGCTGTCCAATTCTTCTAACACCACTTGTTGAAGAGACTGTTTTTACTCCATTTGATGTTCCTTCCTCCTTTGTTGAATATTAATTGACCATAGAGTCCTGGGTTAATTTCTGGGCTCTTTATTCTGTTCCATTGATCTATATGTCTATTCTTATGTCAGTACCAGACAGTTTTTGATGACAGTAGCCTTGTAGTATTGTTTGATGTATGGTATTGTGATTCCTCCAACCTTGTTCTTCTTTCTCAAGATCGCTGTGGCTGTTCAGGGGTGTTTTGGCTCCATATAAATTTTTGAAGTATTTTTTCTCTTTCTGTGAAGTCTGTCATTGGTATTTTAATTGGGATTGCATTGAATTTATAGATTGCTGTGGGTAGTATGGACATTTGAATGATGTTAATTCTTCCCACCCATGAACATGGTATATGCTTCCATTTATTTGTGTCTTCCTTGATTTCTTTCTTCATTGTTCTGTAGTTTTCTGAGTACAGGTCTTTTACCTCCTTAGTTAATTTTATTCCTAGGTACTTTATTTTTCTTGTTGCTATGGTAAATGGGATTTGTTTTTTCACTTCTATTTCTGTTGTTTCATTATTGGTATACAAAAATGCTTTTGATTTCTGGATATTAACTTTATACCCAGCTATTTTGCTAAATTTGCTTATTAGGTCAAGTAAGTTTTTGGTGGAGCCTATCGGGTTTTGTAAGTACACTATCATATCATCTGCAAATAATGAGAATTTGACTTCCTCCTTTCCAATTTGGATACCTTTGATTCCTTTTTCTTCTCTGATGGCTAGTTCTTGCAGCTTTGTGGTTAGGTTGTTTTTATAAACTGTTTGTGACCTTCTTAGGTAGACCTGTATTGCTATAAATTTCCTTCTGAGCACTGCCTGTGCTCTGTCCCATAGGTTTTGGACTGTTGTGTGTTCATTGTTATTTGTTTCCAGGAACTTTTTTATTTCATCTTTGATCTCATTGTTAACCCATTCATATTTAAAAGCATGTTATTCAGTCTCCATAAGTTAGAGAATTTTTGATTTTTTCCCTTGAGATTGGTTTCTAGTTTCAAGCCATTGTGATCTGAGAAGATGCTTGGTATGATTTCAATTTTTCTGTATTTGTGGAGGCTTATCTTGTGACCTACCATGTGGTCTGTCTTAGACCACATGTGCATTTGAAAAGAATGTGTATTTTGTTTCTTTGGTGTAAAAGACTCTGTATATATCATTTAGGTCCATTTCCTCTAGAGTGTTTTCAGTGCCACCACATCTTTGGTGATTTTTTGTTTGGAAGATCTGTCCATTGTTGATAGTGGGGTATTAAAATCCCCTACTATTAGTGTGTTGCTGTCTATGTCCTTCTTGAAGTCCTCCAAGATTTTCCTTATATACTTCAGAGCTCCTACATTGGGTGCATATATGTTTACCAGTGTTATTTCTTCTTGATGGATTGTTCCCTTAAGTTTTATGAAATATCCTTCTTTATCTCTTTTTATGGCCTTCATCGTAAAATCTATTTTGTCTGAAATCAATATTTCTACTCCAGCCATTTTTTCATATCCATTTGCTTGATATATATTTTTCTATCACTTCACTCTCAATCTGTGTTGATCTTTTTGTTCTGAGGTGGGTCTCTTGAAGACAGCATATATGTGGATCATGTTTTCTTATCCATTCAGCTACCCGATGTCTTTTGATTGGCGCATTTAATCCATTTATATTTAAGGTTATTATCGACTGATACTTATTTGTTGCCATTTTCCCACATTGTACCTATGTTCCTCTTTGGCTCTCTCTGTTTCTTCATTTTTTTTTTTTTTTTCAAAGCAGACCCTTTAGAATTTCTTGCAGTGCTGGTTTGGTAGCGATGTATTCTTTTTGTCTTCTTTTGTCTGGAAAACTCCTTATTTCTCCTTCCATTTTGAATGAGAGCCTTGCTGGGTAGAGTATTCTTGGTTGCAGGCCTTTGTTTCACATTACTTGAAATACTTTTTGTCATTCCCTTCTGGCTTGTGTTGTTTCTGTTGAATAATCATTTGATAGTCTTATTGGAGCCCCCTTATATGTTATTTGCTGTTTCTCTCTTGATGCTTTTAGGATTCTCTCTTTGTCTTTGAAATTTGCCATTTTAATTATGATGTGCCTTGGAGTTGGTCTGTTTGGGTTGATCTTCATTGGGACCCTTTGTGCTTCCTGAACTTGAGTAAGGTTTTCACTCATCATGTTTGGGAAATTTTCTATCGTTACTTTTTTTAACAGGGTTTCCATTCCTTGTTTCTCTTCTTCTGGTATCCCTATTATACGGATGTTATTATGTTTCATGTTGTCCTGTAGCTCTCTTAAAACCTCTTCATTCTTGTTCAGTGTTTTTTCATTCTCTTGTACTCTCTTGGAATATTTGTCTACGTTTTCTTCCAGCTGACTGATCCAGTCCTGTGCTTCCCTAGCCTACTGTTGATTCCTCCTACTGTATTCTTCAATTCATAAATTGTCTTCTTTATTTCCTCCTGGTTCTTACTGATAGTTTCTAAGTCCTTTTTGATGCTGGTGTAGCTCTCAGTAAGTTCCTTGTAACTTCCCAGGAGTTCTTTGTAGTTCCCCTGGAGTTGTTTATAGTTTTCTTTGAGCTGATTGTGCTCATTGAGCTTCTCTATCATCATTCTTTTGAATTCCATATCTGATAGTTTGTTTGTGTCTGTTCCATTTAGTGATCTTTCTGGGGATTCTTCCTTTGCTTTTGGTGATGGACTGGTTCTTTTTTCCCCCATTTTGGGTGTCTGTTCTTGCTTGTTTTTTTCTTGGATTAATCTGCTTTGCTTCCCTGCATTTGTGGATCATCCTTCTGTGTTAGGAGATTTGTGGAGTTTAGTGTTGCAGTCTCCTAGATTTTCTCCACTTGTTGCTCTTGGGGTGGTCTTTATGTCGTTAACTTGGGCTGTCTGGTTGTATTCTGGATTGGTTGTGTATGTTGCTCCTTTCCTTCCAGTTGGCTGATTGAGAGACACTCCTTCTATCCTTTCTCATACACTGTTTTTGAGCTGCTCCTAAAACAGAACCACCAGTCCAGGCAAAATAACCAGACCTTCAGAGATATCTTTCTCTTTACTTCCCCTTTCGACTACCTATGAACGTAACTATATACCCAAACCCTCCAAGGTAACCCCTGCTCTTAATCACACCCTCAGCTGTAACTGAGCCAGTCTTAGTAGGGATGTAGATATGTAAGACTGCTGCACGAGGAGAAAAATGATTAAGTTGACTATAGAGTATAGATAGTTTTGAAGGGTATTGAGAAGTAGCAAAGATAGCAGGGATATGAAAGAAAAAACCAACATATCTATTCTATAGAAATGAGGAGAGGGAGAATCAGAAAGCCTCAAGTACAAGCCTATATATATATATATATATATAGTTGCCGCAGCTACCTCCCTGTTCACCCTTAATGAGCCCTGATTGGTCTAGGTGGAGGCAGGACCTGTGTGCTTTCAGCAGAAAAGTAAGAGAAATAACAAAAAAGTAAATAAATAAAAATTTTAAAATAAATTAAAAAATAAAAATAAATAAAAATAAAGGGTTTAGGTGACTGGGGAGGGAAGAAATACTTAGGTTGAGGACTGGCAATGAGTTGTGTCAGGAGAGTGAGTAGACTTTAAATTGAGAGTAGGAGGAGGGTCTTGGGTATTTAGGTGGATTGAGATAGGGGAGGAGTGAAAATATGTGAGTTAGGATACACTATGGTATAAACAGTATTTACTTAAAATGTACTAATTGTTTTGAAAAGGATATGTTAGGAATTAATAGTTCATGTATCTCTCAGTGTAACTGAGGTGCTTGAGATTAGCATGATCCATTTCCTGAGTCTGCCTCTTTTTCTTGGTCAGGTCTCTGCAGTCTACAGTCTAGCTGTGTGGTATTGGAGTGGCAGGGCCTATGGCTGTCACAGTCAGGGCTGATTCTGAGTGTCATCCCCCAGGTAGGCTGGGCCTCCAGTAGCCTAGCTGGATTTCTGTGCTGCTGGTGTTTTGGGCCCCTCCCTTCTCTCACTGGTTCCATGTGAAGACCAGCAGGGTGTTTCTGTGGTGTCTATGGCTGCTCCTCCCCCTCCAGCTCCTGGAGGAGGTTCCTGCCTGTGTTGGGCACCTGGTTCCAATGCTGGGTGGCCTGCAACCTCGCTGGCTCTTGTGATGGCTGGCCCTACCCTCGCAGCTCCTGGAGGAGGTAGCCCGGGCCCACTAACAGCACCTGTCTTCCCTGGGCAAGGGTTAACCCTCCAGGCAGTCCAGCTCTTTGAGGAGTTTTTCACCGCAGTCATCTGTGATGCTTGCCTGGCTCCCCAGGGGGTCCAGAGCGCAGCTGTCACTACTCCTCCCCCTCCAGCCTTTTTCACCTTCAGTGGTCTCACCAGTTGCACCAGCTGCAAGTTCCTGGCTTGCAGTTTGGAGTTTGAGTGGGAGCCTGCACTGGTGTGGGTGTGCAGGGCTGGGCCTCCCCCCTCGTAGGGGCTCTAAGCCGCCCTTTCCCCAGTGGCCCAGTAGCACCATTTTTTGGCCCTCTTGCTGCTCCAGCTAGTGCATTTCCCTGCTCCCCTGTTCCTACTCCCTGCAGGTCTCTTCTCCTCTGCCTCTGACCCAGTGAGGAGCTTCCTTTCTCTCAGTCTTCAGAGTGAGGCTCTCACAAAGTCCCTCTCCTACAGGAGTTCAGTTCCTCGTTCCCTTTGGCGTTTGCCCTTACTGCCCACACTTCACTGCTCACATTTCTGATCTCCAGGGAGCCTGGAGCTGGCTTCAGTTAAAGACACCCCTCTGGGTAGAGCCACCACTGCCCAGAGCCAACCTCCGCCTACAGGCAGCTTTGGAACTGTTTCACCTGCTCTCCTGTAGGTCTCTGCTGCCTCTGGGCTGCGCTCCCCTGAGTCCAGATGCTGACCGCTCCAATTCTTAGGGTTCTGCAGACATCTCGTGCTCCCTATCCTGTCTTCCAGCTGCTCTGGCGCTCGAGAACGCCATTAGCACTGCTCTCTACTCTGTCGCCATCTTATATTCTTCTAATGAAAATTTTAAACAGAAATACCCCAGTGATTTTTGCAGCCTCTGTGGCATGCTCCCCTGCTCTGTGTATGCGTATTTATAGACAATGCACAACATTGGCAGTCTGGGCATTTTATTTCCTTCCAGGAGTGTGAGGGGGGCGCCCAAAAAATCCAGAATTATATTCTGGAAGGCAGGCCCCCTTGTATAGTACAGGCTTTCCCCACCGGGTGACTGTTCTAGGAACGCATCTGTACCAGTACCAGGTGCCATTGTTGTGAGAGGCTGAGTTCAGCTTCAAAAAATTGTTTTAAAGACTTTTTTTTTTTAATTTTTATTGTTGTTTTATTACATCCATCCCCTTTTTGCTCCCCTCTGTCATTTTGAAGACTCTTTCAACACATTTGCTCATTTTATAATGGGTGCTTTACCAGAGCACCTGCCCACACTGTGCTGAGTTTTCTGTACTTTTGACCCAAAAAAAGCATTGTGACCCTCATGCCCCACAAGCAACTTTTTTTGTTTCCCCTGATAAAGTCTTTAAAGGGAAATGTTTTGCTGATGTGAAGAAGTGAAACAAAAAATGGCAGAAGTACTAAAAGACATCAAAATCAACGAGAACAATGGAAAACACTTCTTTTTTTTTTTTTTTTAAATGGTGGAACTTACTCTTTATTTACAGGGCACTGTAAGATATGAAATTCTGCACAGAAATAAGAAATCCATTCAGAGGAGAGTTTCATACAGTATGTAGTTTGGAACTGTTCAAGTATAGTTTCATTGTAAAAAGTGCTACAATAACAAACCACATTTAAAAAGAGTTTTTCTTAGTAGAGAAATAAGTAAGACAAACTTATACTGTAGTACACAACAAACAATATTTAATGCCTCAGCTGTATGATCTAAAAGTTGAAGGTCCCAGGGATGCCATCCTGAACTTGGAATGTATAGCCCCCAGAGGTAATTTCTGGCACAACATTTTCATCTTCCTCTTCCTCTACAGAGAAATACTTCTCAATCAATTTTAATGAAGCCTTGTATATAGATTCATTTTCGTGGCTTTGCAGAGCTTCAATTTTGTCTAAACCTCCATATTCTTCAATCATTATACTAAGTTTCTCAGTTTCACCTAGTTTCTCAGCAGCCTGGAAGATATTTGAAATGGCATCTAGAATAACCAGAATGATTTTGGTATCTTTCACAGTTAAGAGGTTCACCAATGGTTCTATGATGCCGCAGTGAACAAGGTATACAATCTGTTCAACTGTTCCACCACTTGTATAGTTGGTCACAGCCATACAGCTTCCTTTTGTGTCTTGAGGTCGGCCTTCGAGAACAACAATGAGGAAAGGGACTAATCCATGATTCACAACTTGCTGTATCTGGTCCTGGCGGCCAGCTGTGATGTTTGACATTGTCCATGTAGCTTCCTTCTGAATGTTAGTCTCATTGGTGGACATGGTTAAGAGACAAAGGGAGACAGTTACACAGCCGGCTGAGGCTTCTCACGGGAGATGCTGCAGGGCCCGCGGTTCGGTTGCTCTGAAAACGTCCACCACGGATCAGCACGAAGACTGTGTCGGAAAACACTTCTTAATAGGTGTATTGCATCAAGTGGAGAGTACTTTGAAGATGACTGATGTGATTACACATGTGAGAATAGATATACAATTTGTATAAATAAATTTGGGGCTTTTTGGGCTCCCTCATATATTAGGGTGATGAAACAAAGCCTACTCCCAACTCGAAAGGACAGTGGTGGCTTTTCTGGTCTTCTGTGCAGATGTGTAGCCTCTGGGTCTAAGGAGACAAATGGCCATATCTCAAATACAAGGAAAAGGACAGCACATGGAGCACTACAGAGGGGTATTCTGGGAGTGGTCAGCTGATTTCTTCTGTTTCTGAGAGCACTTCAGAAAATGGGATTTTAATAGATGGACTTGTGACTTTATCACCAGCACAGCCCAGAGCAGGGTATCCTTGGGTCTCCCCTTGGCCCAGCTGGCCCAGCATCTGTGGTTGAAAACAACCAATCAATTTACCAACCCAGCTTACATATGTAGGCTTTTCTACTTTACAAAGTACCACTCATTCATATTCCCACTGAGCTTCGCAGTACCCTGAGAGGTAAGCATAGCAGAGGTGGGAGGCACAGCTCGTAGGAACTGAGTTAGAATCTCACACTGTTAGGCCAGCTGAGGAATCAAGCCCAGAGGGAGCAAGTGCCAGGGTTCAGAGCAAGCTAGTAAAAGAGGGAGGAAAGAAGTGCTGGGGCGCTGATCACTGAGGTAAGGAGATTAGCCCAGGGTTGCACAACAGTAGCCAGGGCTTGGGACTATCCCACTGAGCATATTTTCCACCATGATTCACTGCCTCCAAGTGAGTTACATAGAAGCCCCAAATGCAAATTCTGACAGTAACACCTATAAGAGGTCTTGAAAAAAAATCTGTGAGCCTCAGTTTCCCTATTTGTAAATTGGGGGTAGCAAATTATCCCTTGTGGACCTCACACCTGTCAGAATGGCAGTCATCGACAAATCAACAAACAAGTGTTGGCAAGGATGTGGGGAAAACGGAACCTTGGCTCACTGTTGGTGGGAATGCAGGCTGGTGCAGCCACTATGGAAAACAGTATGAAGTTTCCTTAAAAAAGTAAAAATGGAACTTCCTTTTGATCCAGAAATTTTACTATTAGGATTATACTGGAAGAACCCTGAAACACCAATTCATAAGAACCTATGTACACCTGTGTTCATAGCAGCACTATTTACAATAGTCAAGTGCTGGAAACAGCCCAAGTGCCCATCAGCGGATGATTGGATAAAAAAACTTTGGTACTTTTACACAATGGAATACTACACAGCAGAAAGAAAGAAGGAACTCTACCCTTTGCAACAACATGGATGGAACTGGAAAGTATTATGCTTAGTGAAATAAGCCAGTCAGTGAAGGACAAATACCATATGATCTCACTCATTACAGGGTCCATTACAGGACAATAATGAACAAAACAAACAAATAAGCAAAACAGAACCAGACACATGAATACAAGGAATAGACCTTCGGTGGACAGAGGGAAGGGGGTAGGCGGGAGAGGAGGCAAAGAAGGGGAGCAGTTTAGTCAAGGAACTAGCATGGAAGAACCATGGACATGGACAATAAGTGGGATTGACTTTGTGGAGGAATGGGTGGGTGGGGAAGGGGACAGAGGGGACTAAAAAGGGGATGGATGGAATACAACAACAATAAATTTTTTTTAAAATTACCCCTTGTGGGATGTAAGGGTCAAAGGAAAAACAGATTAGAAATAAGTACTTATTTGATTAACACCATCTGGTTCACAAGAGTATTGCCATTGTGACCTCAGGACACTGCACCTGGTCATGTAACATGGTAGTGGCACTTGTTCTGAGGCATATAGCTTCTAACCTGGCAGAGGCACTTCCTTTACAGCGCACAAGGGATCTGGGTTCCTGCTTCTCAGAGACTGGGGTTTGTCTGTTCTCTTCTCACTTTCCCCTAGTCCTGGAAAGGTGTGGCAAACTTGATTTTGGCTCAACATCATGAGGTTGAAACACCTAGCCTACAACCTGAGAGATAGGTTTCTCCTTGCTCGGCCACCATTTAGCAGTGTAATGTTAGGTAAATCACTTCTGCTTCTGAGCCTCAGTTTTCTCATGTAAATGGGGGGCTGGATTTTTTGGCTTTCAGATTATAAAGGCTATAGAATTCTTTCTTTTAAACTAGGTGTTTCTTGGAAGCCTAACATGTAACACAAATAACAGAGCTGTTCTGATTGATGTAGGTGAGGAGCCTGGAACTTACCCCATTGACCATCCATCCTCAAACCGCCATCCCCTGTTCCTCATCTTGACATAGCAGTGCTCTTAAGGATCTCTGAGTTTGTCCTGCTCTTGATTTTAAGGACTCTAGGATGTTAACTGATGGTTGTCCAATTTGGAGTACAATGAAGAAAGAAACTTTATTCAGTACAAATAGCTCAATTATGAGGCTGCAGGGCTGTGAAACTGGGGCCTCCCCTCTTTGGTCTGCTCCATTTCTGCCTGCCCTGTTCTCCCTTGTCCTTCTCTGCTCTGCCCTGCCCTCCCCTGCCCTTCTCTGTTCTGCCCTGCCCTCCCCTGCCCTTCTCTGCTCTGCCCTGCCCTCCCCTGCCGTGCCCTTCTCTGCTCTGTCCTACTCTGCCCTGCCCTGCCTTCTCTAGTGTGGTCTGGGACATAGATGTCTTCAGTATTTCTGGTGTTTCACCTTCAGGGTTTCACCTCCAGGTGTGCAGATCCAATAGAATGAGGAAAGCCTCAGTCTTATTAGTTGAAATACTATCGAGAAAAATATAAACATGGAAGATGCTTTAGTATGGTGTTTCATACCTGGTTCTGAAATCTGATTGGCCTTGGTTTGATTTGCAGCTTTGCCATGTGACCTTGGACAAGTAATTTTTCCCTTCTATTTGCCCTTCTGTTCATTGAGAATAATAACCGTGTGTGTTGTAAAGATTAAGCGAGACTACACAGGTGTTTAGCACAATGACTGTGACATAGTAGACACTCAGTAAAATAAGTCTTCTTAGTTAAAAACATCCTTAAAATTTTACAGCCTCACAACTGAAAAAAAAAAAGAAAGAAATACCAGAAACTTGTTTATAAGGGCTGGCTCAGATGGGTCAGATGGGAGGAGTACAGTACAAGTAGGCAGCTTAGTGTGGGCTTCTCCCTGAGGTGTGGTTTGTGTGAGAGGCCCCTATGTAGATATGGCTGCTAGATGTTTTTTATTGTTTTTTTAGATTTATTTATTTTTCAAGAGGGGAAGGGAGGGAGAGAAACATCAATGTGTGGGTTGCCTCCTGTACACCCCTAACTGGGGACCTGGCACAACCTAGGCATGTGCCCTGGCTTGGAATCAAACTAGCAACACTTTGGTTCATAGGATGGCACTCAATCCACTACGCCACACTAATCAGGGCTTATTTTTTATTTTAAAAATATTTTGTGGGGAGTGGGTGGGTGGGGAAGGAGAGAAAAGGGAGGGGAAATGGGATGGATGTAATACAACAACAATAAAATTAAATTAAAAATAGGCCCTGGCTGGTAGCACAGTGGATAAGGTGCCGACCTGCGAACCCAAAGGTCGCAGGTTCGATTCCCCAGCCAGGGCACATAACAAGGTTGCAAACCAGGTCTCCAGTCAGGTCTGTGGCTGGAGGCAGGTGAAAAGCAACCATACATTGATGTCTGTCTCCTTCTCTGCCTCTCTCCCTTCCCCTCTTTCTAAGAATAATGAAATAAAATCTTAAAAAAAAAAAAAGAGAAAAAAGTACTTATTTTTAGAGGAGGAGGGAGGGAGGAAGAGAGGGAGAGAAACATCAATTTGTTGCCTCTTGAACACCCTATCTGGGAATCTGGCCCCCAACCCAGACAAACGTCCTGACTGGGAATCAAACCAGTGTTTGGTTCACTGGCTGGCACTCAATCCCCTGAGCCACACCAGCCAGGGCTAGACTATTTTTTAATTTGGATCTAGTTAAGCTACTGGGAGCCCTTTGTAGTATGTCTGTTCTTTCTTAGGGTCCACTAGTGCCACAGCAAAGCCTGGTTCATCCTCAGAGCCTCCTGCATACCTGTCATTAGCACCAAGCAAGCTTGTTGTTCATGATGTTTGACCCCCACAGCTTTGTCTGTGCCTCCAGCAGGGCAGGCTTTGGAGTCCACAGTCCCTGACACCTTAGCTGGTCCCGGCTGGATCCTACAGAAGTCACATCCCTCTTTAATAGGGCTAGAACACAGACACATTCCATGTCCTTACTGGAAATATGTCCTTGGGTATGTGGAAGAGGGTGAGGGGAAGGTAGAAGTCCCATCCCCTTCTTATCAGCAGCCCTTTCCAGCTGTGACATCCTCCCTGCCAGGAGGCAGGGTACCATGGATTCTGTATTCATCTGCTTCTCTCCTCAGGAGAAGGCCATCAGCATATGGCAGTCGGAGAATTTCTTCTTTGACCTTGAGCCTCTGCCAGGGGCTGTGGAAGCTGTGAAGCAGATGGCCAACCTAGAAAAGTAAGTTTGTTTTCCCACCCTAGCACCTGTACCTTCCTACAGTTCCTCTTTTTCTTCTGCCCACTCCCTCCTCTCTCTCCCTTCTCTCTCCTCACACCATGCACAGGGCCATGCTCATTCTGTCATAACTGGGCCTGATGTAAAATCTAACTGAATAAAAGAGATCCCACTTGTAGGCTATTAAGATGTTTTGATTCAGTAACTTGAGAAAATAGAGTCTAATTTGACATGGTTCACTTTGTATTGAAAGTTCATTTACTCAGCAAATATCTGAGAATGACTGTAGATACCAATGATACAGAAATGAGCAAAATATGGTCCCTGCCCTCATGGAACTTATAGTCCAGTCAGAGAGCAGACGTTAAATAACCATGCAAGTAAATATAATCATCACAAATTGTTCTAAGTTCTAAAAAGACAAGACTATGGTGTGTGAAGAGGTATAATAGGAGACATAATAAGAAAAGGCAGTAAGAAGCCCTGGTTGGTAGCACAGTGGATAAGGCACCGGCCTGCGAACCCAAAGGTCACAGGTTCAATTCCCCAGCCAGGGCACATAACAAGGTCGCAAAACAGGTCTCCATTCAGGTCTGTGGCTGGAGGCAGGTGAAAAGCAACCATACATTGAAGTCTCTCTCCCTCTCTGCCTCTCTCTCTTCCCCTCTTTCTGAAAATAATTAAATAAAATCTTTAAAAAAAAAAAAAGAAAGAAAGAAAGAAAGGGCAGTAAGGAAGCAGGAATATTGTGTGAAATAATTCTAGTGAAATGGTTAGTTCATGGGCTGAAGACACCGCTCTGTCACCATCGCATACCATCCACTGAAGTCCGTTAGAGGTTACAGATGATGTGCTTCCTTGATAACTTTAAATAGCTTTATTTAGACATAATTCACATACCATACACCCATTCAGAGCACACAACTCAATGGTTTTAATATGTTGACAGAGTTGTACAACTGTCAATTTTAGAATATTTTCATCACCCCACAAAGAAACTCTATGCCCATTAGCAGTCAATCCCCATTCCTGTCCCCATCTCTGTAGCCCTAGGCAGCCACTATTTACTTTATGTCTCTGTAGGTTTGCCAATTCTGCATATTTCATATACTTTTAAGACAACGTGGTCTTTTGGGACTGCTTTCTTTTATTAAGGATGGTGTCTCTAGGGTTCATCTATGTTGTAGTACAAATCAGCACTTCACTCTTTTTTTTTAAGTGGAATCTATATTTTATGAGGTCATGGCATTTTCCAAACAGAATTCTTCTGTCTGCCAAGACATAATTTTTTTTTTAAATTTTATTGTTGTTGTATTACATCCATCCCCTTTTTGCTCCCCTCTGTCCCCCTCCCCACCCACCCATTCCCCCCAAAGTCAATCCCACCTGTTGTTCATGTCCATGGTTCCTTTATTCTAGGTTCTTGTCTAAGCTGCTCCCCTTCTTTGCCTCTATCTCCCCTCTCCCCTCAACCCTGTTCCCCCTGACCACAGAAGGCCTATTCCTTGTATTCATATACTTGGTTCTGTTTTGCTTGTTGTTAGTTTTGCTCATTATTGTCCCATAATGGGTGAGATCATATGATATTTGTCCTTCACTGACTGGCTTATTTCACTAAGCATAATACTCTCCAGTTCCATCCATGTTGTTGCAAAGGGTACAAGTTCCTTCTTTCTTTCTGCTATATAGAA
>PVIW01011100.1:0-31909 GCA_004026585.1 Noctilio leporinus | reverse complement strand
TTAGCTTCCATGTCTTTACATGTTTTTCAGTGTTCTTCTTGTGATTGACTTCTAGTTTCATAGCATTATGGTCAGAGAAGATGCTTGATGTGATTTCAATTTTCTTAAATTTATTGGTAATTGTTTTATGTCCTAAGGTGGTCTATCCTAGAAGACATTCTATGCACTTTTGAAAAGTGTGCATATTGCACTGCTTTAAGGTAAAATGCCCAGAGGATAGCAATTAAATCATTTGATTTAGTGTGCCACTTAAGGTTATTGTCTCTTTGTTGATTTTTCAGCCTGGGAGATCTATCCATTGAAGTCAATGGGGTACGAAAGTCTCCAATTATGAAATGAAAATACTAAGAGGACATTGCCACATGGCACCAATGCCAGATCAATGTCATTCCCATGTAACTAGGAAAAAATTATATTCATTAATAATGGAATAAAATCTTGGTAGATTGGCAGGCACCTGAAACTTCATTAACAGGGGCAATATTTTCACAAAAGGTACTCAGCCCATTAGAAAGCATGGCAGTTTCTCAAGAATTGTCCATTCATAAAAATCACAGTGGATGCAGATGCATCCCAAGAGTAGAAGAGGAAAGTACTTGAGATTTGAATGTTTTGTTCACTGAATTAGTTTAGGATTATGAGATGTAATTCTTTCACTGTGAAAAAGATACCAGGTCATTTCTGTTCATTGACTGATGCTCAGAAAACCCCAAGTCCTGGTGCCTAGACTCAATTGACATAGGTTCAAAGAGGAAATTGACCCAGTTGGGAAGGTGATGGAAGGTTTTCCTTAGGAGGATCATTGATTGCACTGTGGACCAAAGGAAGCTAAGACCTAATCAACAAAGGTGGGGATAGGGAAGGGAGGGGAAAATTGCAGCTAGAGGGGACTGTGCTAGAAGAAACAGGTCCCAGTTAGTGAAAGAAGTTGAATGTAACTCAAATGCAGAGAGAGGAGAGGCATGGAAGTGAATGGGGCTCCATAATAGAGTAAGGCCCAATATGCATGGTTTTGTAGGTTTTGTTAAGAACACTAGATATTAGTAGATGGTTTGAATGGGGAGACTGGAAAACCATATTGTCACCAGGGAAGGAGCATCTTGGCTACAGTGTCAATGGTGGATGAGAGAGTACTAAGGTGAAAGTGAGGAATCCATTTGGAAGGCTCTGCAGTGGTTCAAGTGAGAGATAATGTATGCTTGTGCAAGGGTGGTGGGAGAGATGGAGAAAAGAAAGCTTCATTATTAAGAATTAGCAGGGATTAGTGATGAATTGAATCTAGGAGTGAGAGAAGGAATAGGCAGGTTCTGAGGTTTCTGGAAAGTGGAGCAGGATGAACCATAGTGCCATTCACTCAGGTGAAACACTGACAGGAGTCCAGCATGGGAGACAGTTAGTTGATCATGGCTTTGGTTTCAGATATATTATGATTGAAATGCTTCTGAGATATTTGCAGTAAAGACTGCTAATATGCTACCAACAGCCATTCTCCTCTTTTTCTTTTAATAAAAATACCATATGATTTCATTTAACAAAGGAACCTAAAGAAAGAAAAAAAAATGAGCAAAATAGAATCAGAGGCATGGAAATAAGGAACAGACTGACAGTGATCAGAGGGGAGGGGAGGGGGAAAAGGGGAAAAGAAAAGGAAGAGTTTAGTCAAGGAACTAGTATAAGTGACCCATGGACATGGACAACAGGATGGGGATTGCTCTTGCGTGGGAAAGAGGATGGGCGGGGCAGAGGAGAGTAATGGGTGGGGGGGGGGAATGAGACAACTGTAAGAGAACAACAATAAATTAATTTAAAAAGTCTTCCTGAATTTAATTGAGCACAGGGCTTCCCAGTCACAAAAGATATTTCCCAACCTTTCTTGCATCTAGGTGAGTCCATGAAACTGACTGCTGGTCAATTTGATATGAATGGAAGTGTTGTGTACAACTTCTGAGTCATACCTTTAAGAGGAATCCACTTACGTTTCTCTCACCTTCTTCCCTTCCTGCGGGCTGGGATGCAGATGTGGTGAGAGGATTCGAATGATGATCTTGGATCTAGAGCTGGGAACCTCATATGGAGGATGGTAGAACCTCTCTATCAACTTGGCCTGCCTATCATTGTACTGTGGTTTAAGGAGGAACTACACTTCTACATGTTTAGAGGCATTGTATTTATTTTTTATTTTCTTTGTACCTTAATCATACAGTATTCAAGGGAAAATGTCAAGTAGGCATTTGGATATATGAACCTGAACCTCAGAGGGAAAGTCTGGAAAGGAGATATTAATTTGTAAATTTTAAAAAAGATTTTATTTATTATTTTTAGAGAGAGGGGAAGGGACAGAGGCAGATAGGGAGAGAGACATCAATGACTGGTTGCTTTTCACCTGCTTCCAGCTACAGATCTGGCTGGAGGCCTGGCTTGCAACTTGGTTATGTGCCCTGGCTGGGAATCAAACCAGTGGCCTTTGGGTTCCTAGGCCAGTGCCTTTTCCACTGTGCCACCATCCAGGACATAATTTGTGAATTCTTAAAATGTAAGGACAATGAAAGCCTTGAGCGAGGATGAGATTGTCTAGAGAGAGATGTTGGAGAATGAGAGCCTCATGAAGTTATACATTTCATGGCTGGATTTGAGAAGGATGAATCATCAAAGAAAACGAAAGGCTCAGCTAAAGCAATAGATGGATAGTGTTTCTGGACACTTGATTAAGAAGGAGCAATGTCATGGAATCCAAGGGAAAGAGGGAATGGTGAGTGCTGTTGACCTTAAACAGTATCCTTTGGTGAGATTTTACCATACATTGTCTAGCCTGGTCAATGATAACTTGTGCTAATTGATCCAAGGAGTAGCTTGCTAATAATGATTATTAATGTCACCTCATAAAAATGACTCATTTCTTGCAAGAAGCCAGGGAGATCTGATGACTATTTCTCAATCCAATTTTATTAATTATCCAGAAACAGAACTTTTCAAAATCAGCTTGATACTTCATATGAAACTGTAAACAACTGCAAATGTTATTTAAAGATTAAATAAAACCCTGGCTGGTAGCACAGTGGATAAGGCGCCAGCCTGCGAACCCAAAGTTTGCTGGTTCAATTCTTCAGCCAGAGCACATAGCCAGGTTGCAAGCCAGGTCTCCATCCAGATCTGTGGCTGGAGACAAGTGAAAGGCAACCATACATGATGTCTCTCTCCCTGTCCCTCTTCCTACCCCTCTCTCTAAAAATAATAAATAAAATCTTTTTAAAAAAGATAATAAAATAAAATGTTAAAAAAGGTTAAATAAAATCTTAAACAGTTTTAATTAAAAAGTTAAAGATTAAATAAATATCTTAAATTTGTATTTAAAAATTTAAAAGATTAAATAAATAAAATAATTTTTAAATTAATTTATTATTGTTGTATTATAATTGTTTCATTTTATCCCCCATTGCTCTCTGCTGCCCCACCCTCCCTACACCCTCTCCTGCAGTCAGTTTCCACCCATCTCATTTCATGTCAGCAGGGTCATTCACATTAGCTCATCTACTAAACCCTTCCACTCTTCCCCTTCCCCTTTCCCCCCTCCCCCCTCCCCTGTGGTCACTTTCATTCTGCTCCCTTTTCCCATAAAATCTTAATATTTTTAAATTAAAAAATGAATTTGTGAAATCCAGATAAAACATTTAGGGTTGTTTATGGTTTCAAATGGAGGATCAAGCTGAATTTGAGAATTTCTAATGTTTCTGGATATTTGATTATGAATTTTTTTGCCCTAACTGGTGTGGCTCAGTAGATGAGGCATCATTCTGTCAAACAGAAGGTTGCCAGTTTGATTCCCACTCAGAGCACTGGCTGTGGGCCAGTTCCTTGATGTTTCCCTCTCTTTCCCTGTCCTTTTCTCTCTCTCTCAAGATAAATAAATAAAATCTTTAAAAATTTTTTAATCATGGTAAAAGAACACATAACAAAATTTACCATCTTAACTATTTTAAAGTATATAGTTCAGTAGTATTAAGTACATTTAGGTAGTTGTGAACCAGATCTCCTGATCTTTCCTATCTAATAAAACTGAAACTACCCCTGTAAAATAACTCATCTCCCCTCCCCCAGGCCTGTGCAACCACATTCTACATTCTGTCTGTATGAATTTCACATCTCTAGGGATTTCCTGTTAGTGGTTTGTCTTTTGGGACTGCATTATTTCATTCAGCTTTATGTCCTTGAAGTTTATCCATGTTTCAGCATATGACAAAATTTTCTAATTTTTAAAGGCTGAACAATATTGTATTGTATTTATATACTCTATTTTGCCATCACAAATTTTTTAACGAGTCAACTTTCCAAACTGTCATTCCTCTGATGAAGTTTCTGGTCTACCCAGAAAGCATGTAGAAGACAGATGGCAAATTAGCTACCAACTTTCTTTAAGAAAACGGACTCTCATTCAGGGCTGAGCAAATTTTTTTTGTGTGTGTGTGAAGGACCAGATAACAAATATCTTCAGCTATGCAGAACATGCAGTCTCTGTCACAGCTACTCAATAACTCACCACCTAGCATGTCTGCCTATCTCCTGCATATATATATATATATATATATATATATATATATATATATATATGTATATATATATGTGTGTGTGTGTGTGTGTGTGTGTGTGTGTGTGTGTATAAAGATTTTATTTATTGTTTTCAGAGAGAAGGGCAGGGAGGGAGGAAGAAAGGGAGAGAAACATCAATGTATGGTTGCCTTTCACTTGCCTCCAGCTATGGACCTGGCTGGCTTGCAACCTGGTTATGTGTCCTGACTAGGGAATCAAACCTGCAAACTTTGGGTTTGCAGGCAGGTGCCAATCTACTAAGCCAAACGAACCAGGGCTTGTAGTTTTATTTCTTCATTGTCTTCCCTGCTAGACTATAAGCCTTGAAGTCAGGGGCTGTCCAATCCCACCCTCATTGAAACCCTAGCACCTGGCAATCAAATCCATATGTTATATTTCCTGCATATTTATTATATTTCCTTATGCATGTTGTAATTGGTGGCTACTTACAATGAGGGAAATACAGTATTTGTTGACAGGTTAACAAATCTTTAGTTAAGGCAGTGTCCCTGCAGTTTCAGGGTTTGAGAAGAAATTCATATATGTTTACTCAGAGGACAATGTCCAACCATTTCAAGTGTTAATATGCTTTTTAATCTGTGGCATTTTCTACAACAAGAAGTTCTCAATCAAATGTCTTCTCATTGTAGACTATCAGGGGTTTAGGTGTCAATGTGTTGGAACTAAAGAATTTAAGATAATTTGATAGTACCAAGAAGGAAAAGGGCAGAAATGTTCTAGGGTAAATAGGAATTAATGATTTCTGTATTAGCATGAAAAGAATGCTTTATTATTTTTTCTGTTCCTAGTGACATTGAAATTACTGTGTGCAGTCATATTTGTTGATGACTGCACTAGGGCCCTGGCCCCAGGGATCTTAGAGTGGGCTTTGTCACCTGCAGACAGCGCCTTTTTATAATTCATATATGGGTGTTTTAGGGGCTATCTGTGCCTGGACTGCTTCCTATTTAGTTCAACATTGTACAGCCTTTTGTCTCGCTTATGCAATAGTTTCCTAATCTAGTCTTTCTATGAGCTTTCCCTCATATAATCTTTTACTTAACTTTTGCTAGATTAACCTCATAATTCTCATGCTCAGAAAATGCCAGTGGATACTTAATATGGTCACAAAGAACTACAGATATTCTTGTCTGGGACTAAAGGACTGGTCCAGGTCTGGGTCTGTCTCACTTGTCTTGTCTTATCTGCTTTTGCTTCCCATCACACACTCTCTTCTGGTTCCACTTGAACTGGACACTTACTAGTTTCCCAGTGTTCCAGTGCTGGTGGTCAGAGTAATAATGGCTACCATTTATTAACTTTCAAATGTGTGCCAGGCATGGCCAAGAGTTCTGCCCTATCCCATTTACTCCTCAGAACAGTTCTCTGAGGTCAGTTCTACAAAACTACATCTTTTCAAACTAAAAATGTGTTATCTGACTTACCTTCCTTTTTTTGAGTAGTGTCTTTGAAAAATTTTTAAAAATTTAAATTATAGTTGACATACATTATTATATTAGTTTAAGGTGCACAGCATAGTAATTAGACATTTATATAACATATAAAGTGATTCCCCAATAAGTCTTGCACCCATCTGACACCATGCATAGTTATTACAATATTGTTGACTATATTCCATATGCTGTATTTTATATCCCCATGGCTATGTTGTCATTTAGTAATTTGTATTTCTTTTTTAAGATTTTATTTATTATTTTTAGAGAGATGGGAAGGAAGAGAGGCAGAGAGGGTGAGAGACATCAATGTATTGTTGCCTTTCACCTGCCTCCAGCTACAGACCTGGCTGGAGGCCTGGCTTGCAATCTGATTATGTTGCCCTGGCTGGGAATTGAACCAGCGACCTGTGGGTTTGCAGGCCAGCACCTATTCACTGTGCCACTAGCCAGGGCTAATTTGTACTTTCTTAATTCCTTCCCCTCTTTCATCCATTCCCCTGACCCCAGTCCCATCTGGCAATCATCAAAATATTCTTTGTATATATAAGTTTATTTACATTTTATTTGTTCATTTTATTTATTTATTTTACATACAAAGTTTATTTTGTTTTTTTGACTCTACATATAAGTGAAACCATATAGCAACTGACTTTCTTCATCTGACTTATTTTATTCACACATTACCCTCCAGGTCCATTCATGTTGCTGCAGGTGGCAAGATTTTGTTCTTGTTTACAACTGAGTCATATTCCATTGTATATATGCATCATTTTTTCTTTATCCATTCATCTATTGATGGACAGTTAGGTTTCTTGGCTATTCTAAGTAATACCACAATAAATATATTAATACATATCTTTTCTTTTTTTTTTCTTTTTTTAAGATTTTATTTATTTATTTATTATTTTTAGAAAGGGGGGAAGGGAGAGAGGCAGAGAGGGAGAGAGACATCAATGTATGGCTGCGTTTCACCTACCTCCAGCCACAGACCTGACTGGAGACCTGGCTTGCAACCTGGTTATGTGCCCTGGCTGGAGAATCGAACCTGCGACTTTTGGGTTCACAGGCCGGCGCCTTAACCACTGTGCTACCAGCCAGGGCTATGTGTACCTTTTGATCTGAAGTGAGCCTCTTGTAGACAGCATATGTAAAGGTTTTCCTTTCTTATTCATTCAGCCACCCTATGTCTTTTTATTGGAATATTTAATTTATTTACATTTGAAGTAATTATTGATAGATATGTAGTTATTGCCATTTTATTATCCATATTTAAAATTTTTTCTCTTTTTTTAAAAATTTTATTGTTGTTGTATTACATCCATCCCCTTTTTGCTCTCCTCTGTCCCTCTCCCCACCCACCCATTCCCCCCAAAGTCAATCCCACCTGTTGTCCATGTCCATGGTTCCTTTATACTAGGTTCTTGTCTAAACTGCTCCCTTTCCTTGCCTTTTCCTCCCCAACCCCCCATCCCCCTTCCCCATCCCCCCATATCCCCCTTCCCCTTGCCTACTGAAGGCCTATTCACTGTATTCATATATCTAGCTCTGTTTTACTTGTTGTTAGTTTTGTTCATTATTGTCCTGTAATGGGTGAGATCATATAGTATTTGTCCTTCACTGACTGGCTTATTTCACTAAGCATAATACTCTCCAGTTCCATCCATGTTGCTGCAAAGGTTAGTCGTTCCTTCTTTCTTTCTGCTATATAGAATTCCATTGTGTAAATGTACCAAAGTTTTTTGATCCAATCATCCACTGATGGGTACTTAGGCTGTTTCTAGCACTTGGCTATTGTAAATAGTGCTGCTATGAACATAGGGGTACATAGGTTCTTATAAATTGGTATTTCAGGATTCTTTGGGTATAGCCTTAGTAGTGAAATTGCTGGATCAAAAAGTAGTTCCATTTTCAGTTTTTTGAGAAACTGCATACTTTTTTCCATAGTGGCTGCACCAGCCTGCATTCCCACCAACAGTGCACAAGGGTTCCCTTTGCCCCACATCCTTGCCAACACTTGTTGTTTGTTGATTTGTTGATGATTGCCATTCTGACAGATGTGAGATGGTATCTTATTGTGGTTTTAATTTGCATCTCTCTGATGACTAGTGATGTTGAGCATTCTTTCATATGCCTCTGGGCCCTTTGTATGTCTTCCTCAGTGAGTTGTCTGTTCAGGTCCTTTGCCCATTTTTTGATTGGGCTGTCTGTCTCTCTGGTCTTGAGTCACATTAGTTCTTAAAGACTCCCTTTAACATTTCTTGTAATTCTGGTTTGGTGGTGATGAACTTTAGCTTTTTCTTGCCTGGGAAGCTCTTCACCTGTCCTTTAATTTTAAATGATAACTTTTCTGGGTGGATTAATATTGGCTGTAGGTCCTTGCTTGTAATCAATTTGAATATTTCGTGCCACTCCCTTCTGACCTGCAAAGTTTCTATTGAGAAGTCAGCTAACAGTCCTGTGGAAGCTCTTTTTTATAGTTAACTAACTGATTTTCTCTTGCTGCTTTTAAGAGTTTCTCTTTATCTTTAAGTGGTATTTTAATTATGATGGACCTTTTTGTGTTCATATTGTTTGGGACTTTTTGTGTTTCCTGGGTATGTATGTCGATTTCCTTCACCAAGTTAGAAAAGTTTTCCATCATTATTTCTTCAATTAGGTTTTCAAATCCTTCCTTGCTCTCTCTTTTCTCCCTCTGGCACCCCTATGATGCAAATTTTGTGCATATATATATATATATATATATATATACACACACATACTATATATATCCTATTATATATTAATAATATATCCTACTATATATTATCCTACTACATATGAATAATATATAGTAAGATATATAATATATATATTTTTGTTTTCTTTTTGCTGCTCTGATTGGGTATTTTCTGTTACTTATTTTCCAAATCACTTATTTGATCTTCTATTATTATCTAATCTATTGTTGATTCCCTGTAATGTATTCATTTCAGTTATTGTACTTTCCATTTCTGACTGGTTATTTCTTATATGTTCTATCTCCATTTTTATATTCTTATCTCTTTGGTGAAGTTGTCGCTGAGATCATTGAGCATCATTATAACCAGCGTTTTGAACTATACATTTGGTAGATTGTTTGTTTCCATTTGTGTTGCCTCCAGTGTTTGTTTCTACATATTAGGTAGATAAACTACACTTATGGTCTTGGTAGGATGGCCTTATGTAGTAGGTGTCCTGTGAGGCCCAATGGCACTGTTTCCATGGTCACCTGAGACAGGTATTCCAGGCATGACCCTTGTGTGGGGTGTGTATCCTCCTGTTGTATTTGAGCCTTGATTGCTGTTGTCACCTCAATGGGTGGGATTAACTCTCAGGCTGATTGATTGTGAGAACTCACCATGACTACAGTGGAGGAGCTATTGTGCAGGGGCTGACCCTACAGAGCAGAGTTTGCTTTCGTAGGGCCCTGATACTTGCTGAGTCTGCTATTTGAGTGTATCATTTATGTAGGTGGTTGGGTGTTGCTCTGGTATGATCTGAAGCTGGCAACTAGAGTTCTGGCTTTGAGGCCTTCAGGAAGTGCAGGTCAAGGTCAGCCATAGCCTATTCCCTGCATGGGGCCACCTGTTATGAGCTATAAAGTAATCTGTGGATGGCTGCTATTTGTCCTGGGCTTAGAGGTGCCTGGAGGAGGTCAAACTGTGAACTAAAACTGGCTGTCACTACTGCTGGAGTTTGGGCTGTTTAGCAAGAGGTTTGAGGCATGCCAAGGTCAACTGCTGCTTATTTTGGTGTATGTGAACCTTTGAGAGATTGTAGGAAAATCCATAGCTAGAGCTGTGACAGGGCATTTGTATGGAAAAGCCAGTGTAAGTGGCTTGAGTCTGCCTACAAGTGGGTGTGTAGGGAATCTCAGATAATCATCAGGGTGTGGCAAATGGTATGAGCCAGGTTGACAGAGACTCAGGTATGGTGCCCACCTGCTGGCTCTGTGGAGGGGAAGGATCAGCAAAGAAACAATGGCTTCTGCCAGCACTTCTGTCTGGGGAAAAGTTACCCCTCTAGCTTTGTCTCGAAGCCAGGCAATTCAGTTCTTCTCTATATATCCCTGGTGCCTTTCGAGCTGCTGCCCCAGCACACACTGGAGCTCAGAGTAAATGATTCCTGCAGCAATTAAGTTTGTATGTGGTCCCTTTCATAAGACCACCTGGTACTCCAGAAGCCCTCCAATTCACTCAGCCATAATCTTTGCTGGTCTCCAGAGTCAGAAGTTATGAAGACTTCTCTTCTTGGCATTGGAACCCAGGGCTAGGAAGCCTGATGTGGATCTGGAACTCCTGCTTCCTCAGGGAGCTTTCCACCACTGACATATCCCTCCTGATTTTTAACTACCACATGTGGGTATGGGGCCAGCCTGCCTCTCTGCCTCTTCACTTGGCTTCTTCTGTATATTTTTAGTTATAGGACTCCTGTTTAGCTAGATATTAGGTGGTTATCAAAGATCATTGTTCTATAGTTTAGATGTAATTTTGATGTGGTCATGGGAGGATGTGAGTATCCAATTGTCTACTTTGCCTTTTTGACTGAAGCTGTCCTCTTATCCTCTTTACTAAGAACAATCTTGTGAAATAAACTCTATAAAACCACATCTGATAAATCTCAATTGCTCTTAACATCTATTTTTTAATCTTTCACATGCTGTATCTCATTTAACTGTCTTTAGGACTCTGTGAAGTATAATTTTATTCCTGTTTTGTAGATGAAAAAAATTTGAAGTTTAGGGATGTTAAGCAGTTTTTTCAAGGGTGCAAAGTTAATCATAGGCAGAGGTGGTTCTCAGGCCACAGTCGGTTTGATACCAAAGGCTAGGCTCTGAAAAAGATCAGTGGTTCTCAAACCTAATCACTGATAAGGATCATCAGTCATTGAGAGCTAGTTTAAAATAGGCACTAACTCCAGAGATTCTGTTCCAATAGACCTGGAGATAGGGGTAGGAATATGCATTTTTCACATATAATTCTTGTGATTCTGTTACAGATGCTTTCTAGAATGTACTTTCAGAAATCCTATACTAGACTATCTTGTCACAAGTGATAAATATTTACCTCTTCCTATTAACAGTGAATGTGCGTCTTGATCGTGATTGATGAGCTAGCTCATCAGTGTAGTGTATTTGTTGTGTTGCGAGAAAATGAATCCATTTTATCCTAAAAAGGCTCTGAAATCTTTGCATATGATTTTTAGAAGCAGAGCACAGATTTACTTCACACCACTTAAAATAGTAATCTGCATCTCCAGAAGGACAGTATTTCTCACTCTGATTCTGAAGGTAAAAGGAAAAATTCTTTGAAAGAGCACTGAAAACTTGTTACACATTGAGATCCTGCAGCTTGGCCAATCAGAGGTCTATAAATGCTTTGAAAATCTTTGATTTTCCTAATAGGTTTAACAGAGTGTGATAATAATCAATGGTGGACTGATTGCATCTAAGCCCTGAGTGTTGGTTCTGCTGAGTTTTTAAAGTCAAAGACCTGGGTATGGGTTGCTGAAAGCATGAGAACTGTGTTGAGTATAGAATCAATGGATTATGGACCTATATTTGGGAGGCCTGGCAAGGTGCACTTTTAAGACCATACCTATGTCATTAATTAATGACAGAGAAGATGAAATGGCTCTGCCAATATTGGGATCAGTCACAAAGCATTGAGCCGAAAGAGATTATTTTCAAGCCTTAAATTACTGGAATTTACCCTGTTAGGTTTTGGACTTTTTTGGGATCCATGATCATTTTTTTCCTTTTCATTTCTTCTTTTTGGAGTGAGACTCTAGTCTATTTTATGCCTGCCCCACCACTGCATTTTGTAAGCAGATAACTGGTCTGATTTCATAGGTTCACAGATGGAAAAAAATTTTGTCCTAGGATGAATCATACCCAAAGTCTCACCCATATTTGATTTAAATAATATTTAGATGAGATTTGGACATAGAGTTAATGCTAGAAAGGATTAAGATTTTGTGGATATTGGGATGAAATTAATATATTTTTCATGTGAGAAAAATGTATATTTTAGGGAGTCAGAGAGTGAACTATTAGTTGTTTCCTCTCTAAGTTCATATGTTTAAGTGCTAACCAACCAGTACCTTAGAATGTGACCTTATTTGGAAAAAGTCAATGTAGATATAATTAGGATGAGTTCATATTGAAATGGGTAGGCTCCTAATCCAATATGACTTGGGTCCTTATAAAAAGAGTAATTTGGACACAGTCACACACTCAGGGAGAACTCAGTGAAGATGAAGAGAGGTTGGGGTGATGTATATACCACCCCAGGAATATTAGAGATTGCCAGCAAACGACCAGGAGCCAGGAGAGTGGACTAGAGCAGACTGACCCAGCCAACACCTTTATTTTGAACTTCCAGCTTTAAGAACTGTGAGACAATAAATTTCTCTTGAAGCCACACAGCTTGTGGTACTTCATTATGATTATCACAACAAACTAATACAGATTTTGGTAAGATTTAACACTTTCTGGACACAGAACTTCTTCCCTGAAGACTGTCTTTATCCCTAACTTAATCAATTACAGACTCCATCTTGAAAAAATTCTAAGATACCAGAAAAATATCACAGAATTAGAATTGATTATCCAACTGTCAGTGAGGCTTGGTGTTTCCACAGTGTTGCTCCCTGAGACCTCAGAATGAACATCCATAACCCAGAATCTACCCTCATGACTGGACCTTAGAACTAAACATTACTAAGTATCTGTTGTGACCTGTAGTAGATTCTGTTAAAAACAAGCACTTGAATGTAATGAATTTCTGTTCTCTGAACTCCACTCATGATGCTCTCAGGTTAACCATGCCACCATATTTTTGGCTTTCTCTCTATCTCCATCAAGCCAGGAGTCAGGGAAGCAAGCCCCCAGATTCTCGGTCCCTGGTGTCCAGGGCAGTTTTTAATCTGCCCACCGTCTGCCATTATATGACTGGTGAAGGGTATATCTATGAAGGCAGCTGGGACAGAGAGTTGGAAACTCTTTATCCTAAAGATGTAAGGGAAGATTTCAGTAGGCTTGTATCATAAGTTGCCACAAATAGGATTTTGTCACAGTAAGAGCTGAGTTTAAGTAATGCTTTTTTTCTTCCATGAAAAAGAATATTCCTAAAGGTGAGGTTCATGGGGAAATGATATGCCCAGACCAGGTATAAAGCCATTCTCAATCTTTGCAAATATTATGGAAGATGCATGGAATATAGCTTCAAACAACTCTCAGGTTGGTGCTAACATCCTTGACAAAGGGAAGTATGGGCATAAATACAAACCAGGCTCCTCTGAACAAGTTGCTGAACTGATTGGGGAAGAATATTTCCTTATGGTGAAATATCCTGGGACATTACTGAGAACACCACTGTCAGCTTGCCTTTGTCTCAGTGATGATTATATTGTCAAGTGGATTAAGTCTTGGACATGAGAGAATTTACTCTATAAAATCTGGGATTCCCCAGGACAAATGATGTTAAAACTCCATGGACAGAATATCAACTCTGGTCTTGGCATTTAGTTCTCTGTTCTGACCCCCTTTCTAGCCAGAATTCTATATGTAGTGATGAATATCCCAGTGAGCCCCTAAGATGTAGTGAGCCCCATGCACTGTATACTTTTGAAGCTTAAGCTATTGTTTGGCACTAGGTCTGGCAAACTAAATTTGTCTATCCTGAGTGGGCTGTTTTCTTCTGGTAGGAAAATGGCTTTCCTAGACAGGGAAGGCAGAGATGGGCTGGATGGGGAGTCAGCCAGCTGTGCAAGGGTGTTCCCTATTATTGGGAGAGGGGAATTGGATATGTGTGTGGGGTTTGGGGGCCTGGAATAACAGAAAGAGGGTATGGTAAGGATCTCATTCAGGCACCACATGTTCTCAGACGTTGGGATGTCCAATGAACTAGATTCATAGATGAGAGAAAAGGGAGAGGGGCACACCACCATTTATTGTCCATTCAGAAAACAGAAGTCATTTAAATGTTTTCAACAGTGAGAATTTAACACAAGAAGCCTCATAGGGCATGGCTAGGTAAATTAGAGCTTAATAAAGCAAGAAGCCTAGACCAGCTTTAGCATCAGAAGTGCATTAACTAGAGCACAGAAGCTTGGGCACCAGCTGTAAATGGAACCAGTTCAGGACTGCTGAGTGGGAGCTGGAACTGTGGAGGGAGGGGCGGTCTGATGGGAGATGGAGCCACTGTCAGAGATGCTGCCTGAGGCAAGAAGGAGAAAACCCTGGCTCCTCTCCATTACCAGGGAATTTTGCTGATTTAAACTCTTGTAAATCCCCTAGGCAGGGGAGTTCAAAAAAAGGAAAGAAGGAAAAAAACATGGATATACATGTGACTAGACAGGCAGGTGACCAGAACATCCCTAGGTCTTTAGGAGGTGTCCATTAATGCTGTCATCTTATCTCTAGGGATCAGAGAGGGATGAAAGAGACCAAAGAGGTGCATTAAATCACTCAAAATCATACCACAGCAGAGCCAGAATTTGAACATGGGGCCATTTGGCTCTGGGTTCTCCAGTACCACGCTGAAGAATAGGACGTGGCTTTCTGTTCTGAGAAAGCTTTCTGGGGATGCTTGGGCAGAAGAGGACAAGGCTGAAAAGTCATGCATTTTAGGCATAAAACCTGTGTTCTGAGAATCTAGGTCTGGTGTTAGCAAGCCCCTACAGTAACTGCTGGTGCCAGTGACTGCCTGTGTCCTTCAAAGATATCCTTATCTGAGGACAGGAATTTAGCAACTTCTCTGTTCTCAGAATCAACTCCTACTCCCTCATCAGAACCATCTGCAGAAGGTCCAGCTGACTCAATAAACCTTTAAACTCATGGTCTGTTCTCCTGTTGTTTCTCCTCTTGCTCTGCTGGATCTAACAATGTAGACGAGGGAGTAATAGGTGATTCAGTGCTCCAGCCTACCTGAGGTCAGCTCAGGTGATGAAAGAAGAGCCTGCCCATTGCAGTGACTTTGCCATTCCTTGGTAACAGTGGGAGGACTTTGGTCTGGATCAAAGATAAAAAGGCTTCTTTTAGTGGGAGGAGGCCCTATAATGGGCTAGAGCTGGAAGAACAATAGAAAGGAAGGAGGTGATGCCTGCATTCTCCCTTGCTTAGATTCTGAACATCAGAATTTTAGGAGCTGCCACATGAAAAACAAGAAAGCTGATTTTGGCTATGGTTTGGATGATGGGGGAAAAAAATGAGGAAAGCTTACAGGTCATGCCAAGGTTTCAAAGCAGGAAAGACAGCTCTTTGGACAAGCTGTAGGTAGAGCCTTTGCTGCAATGCTATCCACACCATTCTGGGAAAACAAAAGCAGTCAATACCTTTGCTTGGGGTTGGCAGTCAATGCCCCAACCATCTGTACTCATTTCTCTTCAAGAAAAATGTCTTCTCCATGAACAACACTGTGGAGGCTGGGAACGGATCTTTGGGTTGCAGCAGTGTTTTCTAGCTGGTTACTTAACTTAAGGGGTGGTGAGGCTTCAGAATGTGCTGGGAAGATTTGGACTCAGATGATGAAGTCACGTTTACTACAATGCTGACTGATGTGCAGCATCACAGGATGGTTGCAAAGGCATTGCCAATGTTCTTAGAGTTCACAAACAGGTTAATCTAAGCATCATTACATGGGATATAATCTATCACAGGATTTATGCTTTTTCTGTTCTCTAGAGTGATGATTCCAAAATGTCACTATGAGGTCAAAGCTTCTTTTCCTAGCCCTGTCATCCTGTTAGCTCCTGCTGAAAGGAAGAAGCATTTTATCCCTGCTGTTGGCAGCAATTAAGCCACAATGCCTCCTCCTCACATTGCAGCACATACAACAATGCTTTGCAAACACTCACTCCTGTGTATTGAACACTCAAGGTGGTGACAGGAAATTCCTCAACAAACACTAACCTGGGTAAACAAAATCTTGTAAAAAACAAGTGTTAACAATGGAAAGAAAAAGGAAAATTAAAATGGTACCTTACCTCCAGACTTTTTATTATCTCAAACAGCATTCTGGTAGTTTCCTAATGTGAAGGGCATTGAGCACCATGGCTCTCTATCTGGGACCGGAGAAAGATCATCCATTTTGGGTTGGAACAGCCCAATGTGGCAGCTGATGATCTCATTTCATTGGACAGTTTGGCCCAAAGAGTATTTCATTAAATACACTCATCACAATAATGAGCCCAAGAATCTGCTTCTGTGCCTGGAGAATAATCCCACTTTGTAAACATGCCACTTTATTTAGCACAGTGCACACATTGTGTGACAGATTGCTCTCCTGGGAGCAAGAGGTGGGGAGACTGGAGAGGAGGAGGAGGGGCAGTGCACATTTACTAGAAAATGGCAGCCACACAAATCTGCTATGCTCTGTCCCTCATCAGCTAGAAAAATGGGACTCCATAGCCTTGTTGGACAGAAGCGACTCAGCATGAATGGGCTCTAGGCCTATGGTCCTTCCAGGGAACACCAAAGTCTGCTCACTGCAGCCATGTGGATGGCTGAAGGGACCAGCCCTGGCACACCCACAGCTTCTCCAGATATCCATATGACTCCTAATTCCTTCACTCTTTCAACAAGTATTGAACAGATGACTCCTCCCTTTCACCTTCTATGGTTGGTGCTGAGGATACACTAGCAAAGTTGGTCTTGTACTCACAGAATGTAGAGAGCTACAATAAGCCAGCATTTATGAGGTTGGTGGTGGAGTGATAGAATGTACAGTTCTTTCAGAACACAGATATTTACATGGGAAAGGAGGTGGTGCTGATAGGTAAATGCTCATTTTTTGCACTCTGTCAACCACTGCTTCTATATTTGCACACAGTAATTTCTAACTAACCTATGAATTTTGGGAAAACATTATCATAGAGTATCTCTTTGTCTTATCTCTTTTTCTTTTGTTTATCCTTTCCATTGTTTTCTGTCTCTGCAACCAAAAACTAGAAACAGTGATCATCTTTTCAAAGTTGGTCCATATCATCCAGACCAAGTTGGTCAAAACAAAGCATAGGCTTCAAATCATGGAGGGAACCGAATCTGGAGAAACACTGAAGTCCAACTGATAACTTAGAGACAAGGATGCCCAGGCCAGGTATGGTCAGAAATCAGGGCACAAGGATGGTTGTGGGCCAGAGGTTAGCTGGTAAACAAGGAACCTGGAATTCTAGGGAGACTGCTGAGGTAGTAAAAAGGAAAAGAAACAGGACAGGGTAGTGGCCACTGCCAATAAGAACTCATGGACACAAAGGCAGCTTCCTGGCCCAGTCAGGCAGCCTCTCACATTTATATGCCTGGCAAAGACTATCTCAGAACAAGCTCACTTGGAGCTGCAGGTGGGGGCTAAGGAGTGGGTGAGTTTGGTGAGGAGTTGACAGCAGATACAAGGGCAAGTCTAGCATCTGTCTAGGTTGTCTGAGCTATTTTTGTTTTGTTTTATTTTGTTCATTTCCTGAAGTATAGATCCAAACAAAGAAGTCCTGCAAATTTCTGAGGGAATTCAGTTTTGGAGTAACTTCTGAGAGAGGTCAAATATCAAGAAACATCTCATTGGGATGCTGACTTATGGACTGGCTATCATCTCAATTTTACAGCTAAATTCCCTCCACATTTAAAGAAAAAGGAGGTGTTGTTTGACCCATCACATGGAACTGTGATTACTCCCCCATAAAAGGATGTGCCCTGGAGACTGGCAAGTGCACGGGAAATGCCTTTCACCATTAGCCCAGAGGAATTCTCATGATTCTGGTTTCCATTTTGGCCAAAACTGAGATGAAAGGACTCAATGCAGCACTGAAGAGAATTCAAAGTTTGACCTTGAGGGATGCAGAACCAGATGAAAAACTAGGCTACCTTTTCTCTATTCTATGTGCAGACATAACCTGTTCCAAACTGAACAACTCTTGACTTGAACTTCTGGTTCAGGTCCCATCTCTAAATCAAAGTCTATGTAGGTGAGAAGAAGCAACTGTGAAGAGATGTTTTATTTTTTTATTTTTTTCAGCCAAAGTGTTGTTTGACAATATTATTGTATGTCTATTCTCTTAGTCCATTTGGGCTACTCTACCAAAATTCTACAGACTCGGGGGTGGCTTGTAGACAACAGAAGTTTATTTCTCACAGTTCTAGAGGCTGGACATCTGAGATCAGAGTGCCAATATGGTCAGGTGAGGGCCTTTTATTGGGTCTCAGACTTCTCATTGTGTCCACACCTGGCAGAAGGGGCCTTTTTGATGAGGAAAAGGTCCAACCTTGTGACTCAATCACCTCCCAAAGGCTCCACCTATATCACCATCAACCTTGAGGGTTAAGATTTCAATATGATTTTTTTAGGGAAGAAAAACATTTGGTCCACAGCATCTACCTTTCCTTCATCTTTATATTTTTGTAATACTTTTATAAATACAATTAGGAATGGTAGGATCCTTAGAGGAAATTTCTAATTGGTATAAATGAGACATCTCATTTTAGATGATCATGGACATTCCCATAAATAATGGAGTAGTTTTTTTTTTTTTTAATAGCCCCTCTAATATATAATATATGTAACTCCATGACCTTTATTACCTTTAGTTTTGGAATTCTTTTAAACATTTTTAAAAGTTTTACTTGTGGAAAATATATATAACATGAGATTTACTATATTAAGCATTTCTAAATGTAAAGTTTAGTAGTGTTGTGTATTCACATTCTTGTAAAACTAATTTCTAGAATTCTTTCTTCTTACAAAATGAAAACTCCCCGTTCTTCCTTCCCCAGCCCTTGACAAACCACCATTCTACTTTCTGCCTCTATAAATTTAACAACTCATATAGGCAGTCACATACTGTATTTGTTGTTTTGTGGCTAGCTTATTTCATTTAGCATGATGTCTTCCAAGATTCAGTATTCTTTTATTTCATCTGTAGAATAATATTTCCTCAACTTCTGAGGGCTTACTCATTTACACTTTGGAAGGGTCAATAGAATTTTAAAAGATATTCCCTAAACCTGGAAATGTTAAAAACAAGCAAGTACCTGGAAAATACCATATGGCTAGCAGAGTAGACCATCTCAGAGGTGAAGAGTCAAATGAATGGATACCTCCCTGACTAAGGGAGGTGGTTGTGTTAAGCGGTGCCAGCTGGGAACTTCCTGTACAGCAGGGAGCTGAGCCTGAAGTTGTGAAACCAGGGGCAGAGGACCTTTTGCAGATGTGCTGTGCTCATAGGTGGGTTTCCATGATCAGGCTGCTCGCCTGGGGCTGCTGCAACAGCTGTGGGTAAGAGTGGGGCTTGCGGCCGCGCCAGAGGGAGGCATCTGCTGGGCTGTTGCTGGAACAGAAGAACAGGAGGCAGCTGCATAGAAGCAAAGACAAGGGCAGGAGCAGGCAAACTGAAAGAACACTGTTGACGTCCTTGCATATTCACCCCCCAAACATGGTGCCCCCAGGTTGGTCGGGGAATACTAAGGAAGCTGTTTCAGTCTGTTCTTAGGCAGAGAAACTTGTGCCTAAGCAGCTGCTCAGCTGAGTCACACACACGCAGGAACTGCAGAAGGAGGGGCAGTTGGGTGTGGATGCCAAACCGTTCATTTCACACATGTGGCCTTTAAATGCTCCTAGAGTTCCTTATGTCTCAGCAGCCATGCAAATAATCTTTAAGAACCATGACAACATCATTTTCAAAGGAGGGAAATTTGCTACTGTCAATAACAGGGATTACCTACCCCAAGAAGCCAATGTATTTTCTAGCTATTTATCAAATCTTTCACACTCTGATGAGTAATGAAAAGTACAATGGCAATTTGTTACTGTTTTGGCTTTGTTTGCTATTAGAAATGACACTGGAACAAAAGAGTAACTAGTTACCATTTCTTTCTCAATTTATCCTTTCCTGAGGGAGTACACACACTCACATATCAATATGGTATGATAACCAAAATGTGTGCAGACTTTATAAATAATCTATGTAGGAATTTTCACTTTAAAAGCTATGTTCTCATCCATCAGTTCTTTTGGGTCTCACAAGAGTGTTGATATTGCTTCGGTTGAATAGAATGAAGCTTAAAGGAGAAATGGGTTGTTGAAGGCCATACAGAAAGTCAGCTGGAGCTAAAATATAGGTTCCTTGTGTGTTAAACAAGAGCTCTTTTTTACTAAACTATATACTTGGTAAGAAAAGGGTGTCAGGGTCATAGCAAGAGATGGAAGAACTGGTTTCTTTCTCTCTCCTACTGGCTGCTGCCTCCACTTCCAGCCCAAATGATCTTGAAATGTTAAATCGGTAATTACTTGCAAATCAAAGGGGCATAATTATTAGGTTGAGCCTGTATAAAACTATCATTGAAAAAAATTACAGTAGTACAATATCAGCAATTTCACGTTTCATCCTTATCAATCCCCCAAATTTGTATAGGTTACACTGCCTTTGCCGCATAAAGTTCATCTTTTTGTCAGTAAATTTGGCCAGTGGCTTTCATTTTAGTTTTGCTGCCTCTTGATCTAAATGGGCTAGTGGCCCCAGATCATTACTTTAGTGGCCTCCAAACCAAATTGAGCCAAATGTAGAGGCAGCAGGCCAAACTGGGTAATTAACACCAAACCAGGCAATTCAGGGTCATGTAAATATGACTCACAAATGGTCAGCCAGCAAGGATTTTCAACAGGTCTAACTGGCTCCTCGTTACTGCCCATTTTGTCTAAAAAGGGAATTAAATAAGCATTCTTTTTCATTCATCTGGCATACTGGTGAGGAGGAGACAGCTGACTTCCAAGGCAGTTACAGGGGATGATTAGAAAATCAAAAGGGCATCTTGGCCGAGTGTCAAGAATAAAGGAAGGGGCAGTGAGTCAAGTGGCTAAAGAGACACACATTAGAGTCATTCATTCGTACTGCCACGGAGCTGGAAACTTGCATCACTGGCAGGGCTTCCTACCATCTGGAGTGAAATTGAGACACTCCCACCAGGGATGGATGGGTTCCAAATGGGGACAGGCTGGCAGAAGGGCCCTAGCCACACTGAAGGAAAACAGAGCCTCCTGCTTCCTGCAGACAGCAGAGAAATGAGGGTAACTCTTGCAGCACTTCCTTTTCTTTGAGAACCACTTGATATTGAACATAAAATAATGAAGTTGGAAAACCCCTGGTGCTGCTGCTTGGAGGAGTGGTGTTTTTAAGGTGCTATACCTAAAGTTTCTCAGTGTTTCTTTTTTGGCAATAAGTGGTTTATTTTCTCTCAGCACTTCAAGTGAGAAAATCTGACAAAAGGCCATGTCAGGCTGAAGAATCCTGATGCCCACAGCAAGATTATAGATCCTGCAAGCTAAAGCTAGAAAGACAGGCAGGGGTGGTGGGCCACAATCCTAGTATAACTGGTTGCAGGGCATGGTGGAGAGGAGCTGACTTTCATCAAGCCAGTGATAGTGGTGTACTGGGAAGCCAGTTCTCTGGAAAAAATACATGACAAACCTGATTTGTAACATCTGCAGAGTTCCATGGTGTAAACATACTCCCACTGTGGTTCATTTCAAACCACCAATAATTTAACAACCAGCTTGCAAAATGTTTGGATGTTTGACATCCTCTCCAGAGCCTGTAGAGTGGGCTCAGACACAGTAGGACTTGGTAGCTTAAACTGGAATTAGGCAAATGCATGAGTAAAGGTAAAACATAAGGATCCTAGGGGAGAAGTGAATGTCTCAGGGCAGACCCATCTCCTCCCTTACCTGCTTCCCTCTTTTCCTCCTAAATCTTTCTCAGAGTGCTACTGCCTTGAAAAATCACCACTCAGGACAAGCATTCCAGTGCTAGGCTCTATGTCTAAGCAAGCTGATCATAACACTGTGCCCACTTGTCATACCCTTGAGGCATCCTGAAACCAAGGTTTTCCTAGAGGTGCCTTCCCATACCTGAGCTCATTGCACTTGCAGGTGAAGAGACTACCTGCTTCTGTCAAAGCAGGCAGGAGGCCTGAGGAGGCCTGCTGGTCTGCTGGAGGAATGCTCTCCAGAGGCTGTCTGTTGCTGGAGCATAGATTGGGCTCAGATGCCCCAGGCATAATTTAAAATACCCAGCTCCATAAGCAGAAATTTATTTCAATTGTTGGGAAGGTAGAACTCGGCTTTTAGGTAGAATGGGTTTATAAAATCATAGGATGGTTTATTCAGAATGAATTTGTATTGGCCTCAACTAAAATAATCCAGTGTTTAATGATAAATTTGTCTCCAATCATGCAAACACTAAGGCTGTGTCATATTTATGTTGGCAAACAGATTTTTACCTAAACCTCAGGTCCCTTATGTGCAAAAATGAGTGATAGAATGAACTGAGCTATAAGGCATTCGTCTGTTCTGTCCTATATGCTTCTGGGATTCTCTGAGGTTTTCAGGCTCTTTATGAATTTGGTTGTTATTTCCTGTACTTCCAGGATATCTACTGCTCACCAAACTTCACTATCTACCTATACCAGAAGTAAAGTATCTTTTGCTAAGTAAACTTGGGGCACCCAGGGTTAAATGAGCACTTTACTGAGCTCATCTTTAGAATCTGTATGGGATGCATTCATTGTATGCTTCCAAAACTTAATTGCTCATGGGTTCCTAAACTTTTTGGCCTCAAATTATTCTTTTCTAAGGACTGTTTATTAGTTTTTTTAGGGCTCTATAACAAAGTGCCACAGGTTAGGTGACTTAAAAAAAAAAGAAATTTATTTTTTCACGAATTTGGAGGTTGGAAGTTCAAAATCCAGGTGCTGGCTGGGCCTGCTGTCTTGGGAGACTCTAGGGGAGGATCTGTTCCATGTCTTTTCCTTAGCTTCTGGTGTTGCTGGCAGTCCTTGGTGTTCCATGGCTTACAGATGCATCACTTTAATCTCTTCTTCCATCATAACATGTGTTCTCCTTGTGTGCCTCTGTCTTTTCTTTTTTATTTTGACAGCTGCACAGATACTAGTCATTGGATTAAGATTCTCCTAATTAAATATGACCACATCTTAACTTGATTGCATCTTCAAAGACACTGTTTCCAAATAAGGTCACATTCACAGGTATCAGGGATAAAGCCTTCAACGTATCTTTTTTGGGAACACAGTTCAAGTCATGACAGATAGCTATTAATATTTCCTAAAACTGGTACTTCAATGAACACATTTTGAGAAGTATTGTTCCAGGAGCTTGAAATGCAATTAGGAGTCCCTAATTAGGTAAATGGTAAAATACCTTAGGCCAAGAATCTTTAACATGATATCAAGGGGTTTATATTCTTTCTTTCCCTGTTTGTTTTTAAAATATTTTATTTAGTTACTTTTAGAGAGATGGGAAGGAAGGGAAAAGAGAAGGAAAGAAACATTGATCTGTGAGAGAAACCTCTATCAGCTGTCTCTATCAGAAACCTCTAGCACACCTCCAACTGAAGACCTGGCCTATAACCCTGGCATGTTCCTGGCATGTTCCTTGACTGAAAGTTGAACTGGTAACCTTTTGCTTTGCAGGATGATGCTCACCCACCCCACTGAGCCACACTAGTAAGGACAGGGTTTGTATCTTTTGATGAGAAAAAATTATACTATCTCTACTTAAAATTTAGCATTTTTTTTTTTTCACTTTTGAGTGTAGGCAACAAACCATAATAATAACAATAGTACTTCTGACTTTGTTTCCAATTAGAAGTCATGTTTTTAAAAGAGATTTTATTTATTTATTTTTTAAAATATATTTTTAAATTTAATTTTATTGTTGTTATATTATATCCATCCCCTTTTTACTCCCCTTTGTACCCTTCCCTACCCACCCACTCCTCACCAAAGTCAATTCCACTTGTTGTCCATGTCCATGGATCTTCCATAGTAGGTTCTTGACTAAACTGCTCCCCATCTTTGCCTCTTCCTCCCTCATCCCTCAGCCCCCCCTTCCCCCTTCCCACTGAAGGTCTATTCACTGTATTCCTGTATCTGGCTCTGTTTTGCTTGTTTGTTTGTTTTGTTCATTAGTGTCCTATAATGGGTGAGATCATATGGATTTGTCTTTCACTGACTGCCTTATTTCACTAAGCATAATACTTCCCAGTTCCATCCACGTTGTTGCAAAGGGTAGGAGTTCCTTCTTTCTTTCTGCTGTGTAGTGTTCCACTGTGTAAATTACCAAAGTTTTTGATCCAATCATCCACTGATGAGCACTTAGGCTGTTTCCAGCACTTGGCTATTGTAAATAGTGCTGCTATGAACATTAGGGGGACATAGGTGCTTCTGAATTGGTGTTCCAGGATCCTTTGGGTATATTCCTAGTAGTGGGATTGCTGGATCAAAAGGCAGTGCCATTTTTAGTTTTTTAAGGAAACTCCATACTGTTTCCCATAGTGGCTACACTAGCCTACATTCCCAACAACATTGGGTTCCCTTTTGCCCACATCCTCACCAACACTTGTTGTTTGTTGATTTGTTGATGATTGCCATTCTGACAGGTGTGAGGTGGGATCTTATTGTGGTTTTAATTTGCATCTCTCTGATGACTAGTGATGTTGAGCATTCTTTCATATTCCTTTGGGCCCTTTGTATGTCTTCCTCAGTGAGTTGTCTGTTCAGATCCTTTGCCCATTTTTAATTGGGCTGTCTGCCTCCATGGTGTTGAGTCGCATTAGTTCTTTATATATTTTTGAGATCAAACCCTTGTCTGAGGTATCATTGGCAATTATGCTTTCCCATACAGTTGGTTCCCTTTGATTTTTGCTGGTGTTTTCTTTAGCTGAATAGAAACTTTTCAGTTTGATATAGTTGCATTTGTTTATTTGTTCTTTTATTTCCTTTGCCCTTGGGGAAGTATCAGTAAACATATTTCTGTGTAGGATATCTAAAATTTTACTGCCTGTATTTTCCTCCAGGACCTTTATGGTGGCACTGCTTATGTTTAAATCCTTTATCCATCTTGAGTTTATTCTAGTGAATGGTGTAAGTTGGTAGTCTACTTTTATCTTTTTGCATGTTGCTGTCCAGTTCTCCCAACACCACTTGTTGAAGAGACTGTTTTTACACCATTTTATATTTCTTCTCCCTTTGTTGAATATTAATTGACCATAGAGTCCTGGGTTTATTTCTGGGCTCTCTATTCTGTTCCATTGATCTATATGTCTATTCTCATGCCAGCACTAGATTGTTTTGATGACAGTAGCCTTGTAGTATAGTTTGATGTCTGGTATTGTGATTGTTCCTACCTTGTTCTTCTTTCTCAAGATTGCTGTGGCTATTCATAGGTGTTTTTGGCTCCAATAGATTTTTGAAGTATTTTTTCTATTTCTGTGAAGTCTGTCATTGGTATTTTAATTGGGATTGCATTGAATATATAGATTGCTGTGGGTAGTATGGACATTTTAATGATGTTAATTCTTCCCATCCATGAACATGGTATATGCTTCCATTTATTTGTATCTTCCTTCATTTCTTTCTTCAATGTTCTGTACAAGGCTTTTAACTCCTTGGTTAAGTTTATTCCTAGGTACTTTATTTTTCTTGTTGCTATGGGAAATGGGATTTTTTTTTTTCGATTTCTGTTGTTTCATTATTGGTATATAAAGTGCTTTTGATTTCTGAATATTGACTTTATAACCAGTTATTTTGCTAAATTTGCTTCTTAGGTTGAGTACATTTTTGGTGGAGCCTATTGGTTTTTATACATACACTATCATATCATTTGCAAATAATGACAGTTTGATTTCCTCCTTTCCAATTTGGATACCTTTGGTTTCTTTTTCTTCTCTGATAGCTATGGCTAGAACTTCCAAGACAATGTTGAATAGAAGTGGAGAAAGTAGACAGCCTTGTCTCATTACTGATCTTAGAGGGAAAGCTTTTAGTTTTTGCCCATTGAGTATGATGTTAGCTTTAGGTTTCTCATATATGGCTTTGATTATGTTGAGTTATGCTCTCTCTATTCCCATTTTGCTGAGTGTTTTTATTATAAATGGTTGTTGTACTTTATCAAATGCTTTTTCAGCATCTATTGATATGATCATATGGTTTTTGTCTTTCATTTTGTTGATGTGGTGTATTACATTTATTGATTTGTGAATGTTGTACCATCCTCGCATCCCTGGGATGAAACCCACTTGATCATTGTGTATGATCTTTCAATGTAACCAGAGTTATTTCTTCCTGATGGATTGCTCCTTTAAGTGTTATGAAATGTCCTTCTTTATCTCTTTTTATAGCCTTCGTGGTAAAAATCTATTTTGTCTGAAATAAGTATTGCTACTCAGCCTTTTTTCATGTCTATTTGCTTGATATATATATTTTTCCTCCCTTCACTCTCAATCTGTGTTGATCTTTTGTTCTGAGGTGGGTCTCTTGAAGACAGCATATATGTGTGTCATGTTTTCTTATCCATTCAGCTACCTTATGTCTTTTGGTTGGCACATTTAATTCATTTACATTTAAGGTTTTTATTGATTGATACTTATTTATTGCCATTTTCCCACCTTGTACCTGTGTTCCTCTCTGTCTCTCTCTGTTTCTTAATTATATTTTTTCTTTTAAAGCTGACCCTTTAGCATTTCTTGCAGTGCTGCTTTGGTAGAGATGTATTTTTTTGTCTTCTTTTGTTTGGGAAACTCCTTATTTCTCCTTCCATTTTGAATGAGAGCCTTTCTGGGTAGAGGATTCTTGGTTGCAGGCCTTTGTTTCCCATTACTTGGAATATTTTTGGCCATTCTCTTCTGGCTTGTGTTGTTTCTGATGAATCATTTGGTAAACTTATATGAGCCCCCTTATATGTTATTTGCTGTTTCTCTCTTGATGCTTTTAGGATTCTGTCTTTGTCTCTGAAATTTGCCATTTTAATCATAATGTGTCTTGGAGTGGGTCTGTTTGGGTTGATCTTCATTGGGACCTTCTATGCTTCCTGAACTTGAGTAATATTTTCATTCATCATGTCAGGGAAATTTTCTATCATTACTTTTTTGAACAGGTTTTCCATTCCTTGTTTCCCTTCTTCTTCTGGTATCCCTATGATACGGGTCTTATTGTGTTTCATGTTGTCCTGTAGCTCTCTTAAAACCTCTTCACTCTTGTTCAGCCTTTTTTCATTCTGTTTCACAGTCTTGGAATATTTTTCTACGTTGTCCTCCAGCTCGCTAATTCGATACTCTGCTTCCTCTAGCCTACTGTTGATTCCTTCCACTGTATTCTTCAGTTCAGAAATTGTATTCTTCATTTTCTTTTGGCTCTTACTAATAGTTTCTAAGTCATTTTTAATGCTGGTGTAGCTCTCAGTAAGTTCCTTGTAGCTTCCCTGGAGTTCTTTGTAGTTCCCCTAGAGTTGTTTCTAGTTTTCTTTGAGCTGGCTGAGTTTCTTGAGCTTCTCTATCATCATTCTTTTGAATTCCATATCTGATAGTTTGTTTGCCTCTGTTTCATTTACTGATCTTTCTGCAGATTGCTCCTTTCCTTTTGGTGATGGACTGATTCTTTTCCCCCCCATTTCGGGTGTCTGTTGTTGCTTGTTTTTGTCTTGGATTAATCTGCTTTGACTCCCTGCCTTCATGGAGAGACCTTTGTAGTAGGAGATTGTGGAGTTCAGTGTGCAGTCTCCTAGATTTCCTCCACTTGTTGCTCTTGGGGTAGCCTTTATAGCATTAACATGGGCTGTCTGGTTGTATTTTGGATTGGCTGTATGTGTTGCTCCTTTCCCTCCAGGTGTCTAATTTAGAGGCACTCCTTCTATTCCATCTCCTACACTGTTTTTGAGCTGCTCCTAAAACAGAACCACCAGTCCAGGCAAAATAACCACACCTTCAGAGATATCTTTCTCCTTTAATTCCCATTTCGACTGTCTATGAACCTAGCTGTATACCCAAGGTAACCCCCACTTTTAATCACACCATCAGCTGCAACTGCGCCAGTCTTAATAGGGATGTAGATATGATAAGACTGTTGTATGAAGGGATAATGATTAAGTTGACTAAAGTATAGATAATTTTGAAGGTGTAAAGTAGTAGCAAAGATAGTGGGGCTATGAGAGAGACAGCCAACTCCCTCAAGTGGGAGTGAATAGTATCAGCCCATATATTTTGTTGCGGCATCTACCTCCGTGTCCACCCTTAATGAGCCCTGATTGGTCCAGGTGGTGCCAGACCAGTGTGCTTTTAGCATTAAAAAGGAATGTGTAGTCCCTAGTAGCGCACCGCCCCCCCCCCTCCCCCCGCCCCAAGACAAAGAAAGAAAGGGGTTTAGTGGCTGGGGAGGGGAGGAATATTTAGATTGAGGACTGGGAATGAGTTGTAGCAGGAGAGTGAGTAGACTTTAAAACAAGAGTAGGAGGAGGGTCTTGGGTATTTAGGTTGATTGAGATAAGGAAGGAGTAAAAATATGTGAGTTGGGATATATCATGGTATAAACAGTATTTACTTAAAATGTGAGGCTTGGAAGTAACTTTTGAAAAGGATATGTTAGGAATTAATAGTTCATGCAGCTCTCAGTGTAACTCAGGTGCTTGAGATTAGCAGTGATCCATTTCCAGGGTCTGCCTCTTTTTCTTGATTAAGTCTCTGCCGTCTATAGTCAAGCTGTGTGGTCTTGGAGTGGCAGGGTGTATGGCTGTCACAGTCAGGGCTGATTCTGAGTGCCAGCCTCCAGGTAGGCTGAGCCTCCAGTAGCCTAGCTGGGTTTCTGTGCTGCCAGTGTTTTGGAGCCCTCCTTTCTCTCACTGGTTCTGTGTGAAGACCTGTACGGAGCTCCTGTGGTGTCTATGGCTGCTCCTCTTGTTCCAGCTCCTAGCGGAGGTTTCTGCCTGGGATGGACACCTGGCTCCAAGGCGGGGTGGCTTGCAATCTTGCTGGCTTCTGTGATGGCTGGCCCTACCCTGACAGCTCCCGGAGGAGGTAGCCCCTGTCCACAAAGAGTGCCTGGCTCCCCGGGGCTCTGCAGGTTGTTTGCCAGTGAAGGGTAACCCTCCAAGCAGTGTAGCCCTTTGAGGAGTTTTTCACCACAGCCTCTGCAATGCGTGCCTGGCTCCCCAGGGGATCCACAGTGCAGTCCTCCAGCTCCTGGAGGAGGCCTTTGATGCCTGCAATGGGTTTGCCAGTTGCACCAGTTGCACCAGCTGCAAGTTCCTGGCGTGGTTTCAAGTTTTTGTGGGAGCCTATGCACTGGTGTGGGTGCACAGGGCTGGGCTTCCCCTCGCCAGGGCTCTGAGCTGCCCTCTTCCTGGTGGTGTAGTGGCACAATTTTCAGCCCTCTTGCTGCCCCAGCAGGTGCACTACCCCACTCCTCGGCTCCTGCTCCTGGGTGGTCTCTCCACCACTGACCCGGGGAGATGCTTCCTCTCTTTCAGTCTCTGGAGCAAGGCTTTCACACAGTCCCTCCCCTGCTGGAGTTCAATTCCTCATTCCCTCTGGAGTTTGCACTCACTGTCCACACTTCACTGCTCAGATTTCTAGTCACCAGGGAGCCTCAAGTTGTCTCCAGTCAAGAGCTGCCCCTTTGGGCAGAGCCGCTGCTGCCCAGAGCTGACCTTGGCCTGCCAGATGGTTTGGAACTGTCTCACCTGCTCTCCTGTAGGTCTCTGCAGCCTCTCTATTTATTAATTTTTTAGAGAGAAGAGAAAGGAGGGAGAAAGAGGGTGGGAAATATCAATGTGTGGTTAGCCTCTGGCCTGAAACCCAGGCAAATGCCCTGACTGGGAATTGAACTGCAACCTCTTGGTTTGTAGGCCAGTGCCCAATCCACTGATCTACACTGGCCAGGGCAGACTTTTTTCATTTCACATGATAATTATTGTAGATATATTGGGATATCATTTACACTCATCACCACTTCAAAATCTCAGTGGTTATTAAACCTGATGCTAGATCTTGTTATTTAATGTGTTAATTAAGGTAACACATAACATAAATCTTTTAATGTTTTGATAACTGTGTTTCAATATCATCTATTTTCTTTGTAACCTGTTATGGTTTTATTTATACATTTAAAACACTATTTTGAGGTGAAGACTGAAAAGGCTTCACCAAAAGGCCAAAGGTGTCCATGGTCCCAAATATGAAGAACTCCTGTTCCCATCACGGCTACTGTGATCCGAACAGCCTGCTTTCATAGAACGGCTTAACTGAGAGACAAACACTCCCAGAATCCTTGCATTTTTATAAAGAATTAACAAATAAGACAAGCACAGGTATTATGAAAAATTATTTGGAAATGCAAGACTCAGAGAAAAGTGTAAAGATAAAGTATACATAGGTGCAATATGGTATCTTATACACTAATCTTTAATTATTGCAACTCCATTGATTATAAATAGGTCACATTACCAAGGAAATACTTGTCTAGATATCAAGGTATATTTTGAAAACTCTCTGTATATGCATGAGAAGATCTAAGTAATTTGTTAGAAGATGTACACTCCTTTTTGTGCATGTTCAAATGTATCCACAATATGCCCTGTGAATACTGCAAAGTTCCAGGCACAGTGGGCTGAATCTCTAAGCTGTATGAATAAGCATGGTCACATTTTAGCACAGAGTCTTGGCAGAGGTCACTGTGATGGTTTCCCAGGACACATCACCCCAGGAGCACATTGGATTTGTGAAAGCACAAGAGTGTCAAAATGCTAAATGGCAGCCCAGCTTTGCCTCTGAACAGTCATGGAGCTGTTATTCATGTTACTTACTCTTCTGAGCCTCTGTTTCCTACTCTGTGGTAAATGGAGATATTGGTACATGTCCCACCTTTCTCTCAGGGATACTAGGAAATTCTATTGAGAGGACTGATGTGAAAATACTTTATAAACTGTAAAAGCACTGTATAAATATAAAACATAGGACAATTGTTTAATTTCATGTGCAGCATCAAACTGGATATAAATTGGTAACATTCTCTTGTATTAGAAGCAAATTAATCTGTCCCTTTTGTTCTTTCCCTCACAGACACTCAAACCCCAGATCACCATCAGTGCCCAAAAAGGCATGGGTGGCCCAGAAAGACAGTAGGGAAGTAGGTCTGGAATTCGCCAGGCTTCAGTTTGCCACCTTCTTACCCTCCAGGTGCCCAGTTCCCTCAGTGGTCTCCTCTCTGGTCAACCTCTCCTTTGCGTGCCTTGTAAGCCTGAGAGCATGGCCTGTGCTTTCCATCCTCTGTCATATAGAGCAAAGCCTTTTGCAGGCAGCTCACAGGGGTCATAGTTCTCATTGTTGGCTGCACATTAGCAGCCCCTGGGGAGAATCTTCCTGTCCTCATCTGGGACCTGAACTCAGGCAACTACATCAGATTTTTTTGAAGTATATTTTATTGATTATGCTATTACAGTTGTCCCATTTTTCCTCTTTGCCCGCCTCTGCCCAGTACCTCCCTTTTTTTCCAGCAATCTCCCCTCAACTAAGTTCATGTCCATGGGTGATGTATATAAGTTCTTTGACTTCTCCATTTACTTTACTATTTTTAACATTCACATGTTTATTTTATAGCAGTTATGCTTCTTGATCCCTATACCTTTTCCCTTATCCTCCCCTTCCCCCTTCCCACTGATAACCCTCCATATGACCTCTATATCTGTGGTTCTGTTCCTATTCTAGTTGTTTTCTTTGTTTGTTTTTATTTTTTAGATTCAGTTGTTCTTTTAATGTTCATAGTTTTTTTTTTGTTATTTTTTTAAATTTTATTGTTGTTGTATTACATCCATCCCCTTTTTGCTCCCCTCTGTCCCCCCACCCACCCACCCACCCATTCCCCCCAAAGTCAATCCCACCTGTTGTCCATGTCCATGGTTCCTTTATACTAGGTTCTTGTCTAAGCTGCTCCCCATCTTTGCCTCTACCTATCCCTCCCCGCTACCCCATTCCCCTGACCACTGAAGGCCTATTCCTTATATTCATATACTTGGTTCTGT